>JAKCPI010007067.1:0-44838 GCA_023213315.1 Euborellia annulipes | reverse complement strand
ATAAACTAATTGTAATTATAAATTTTTTACAATTAATAAATGATCCCAGCAAGGGCCTAACTAGGGGTGCCGGGGGGGGCTGCCCTCTAGTTACGCCCATGACTACGTGTCATACAAGTAGATAAAAAAAATCATTGAAATATCATAAAGCAAAGTGTACGAGCGAGTTAAGTAGTCAGTAACATCATCACTTCCGTTGAATTCAGGGGTTATGATCCTTCCATTTAAAAAAATGTTTGCATTTGTTTTCAATATTAAGGATTCTGGTTAATGTCAAACAGAAAAAAAATTCATTCTCCCCTAGGAGGAAATCCTTTTTAAAGAATAATCATAACCCCCCTAGGAGCAAATCCTGGTTGCGCCACTGGCTTTTACATAGATTAAAAGTTATTAAAAAAAAAAATCAATTCAAAAGGAATATTTTTTCTTGACTTTATCATAAACATCAAACGAAAAATAAATTATATAAAATGTCAAATTTATTATTTTTTTTTTTAATGAAAATAAATAAATAACCCATTCGATTTTAGTCTAGAATGATTTTTTTACGTGCCTATAGAATGAGTGGAAAAAAAAAATATAAAAATCTAATTTGGAATGTATTAGAATATATTAAGATGTGGGGATAAGGGGTCGAGCGTTCCATCTGCCCCTCGGTCTTGCCTGACCAACGTCACCTCTCGAGCAACAGCTTTCCCTTCCATTGAGCACCGTTGAGGTTCGAGCTTGCGTGTGCGCCATACAATTAATATAGTTTAAATTTTAAGATATGACCACCTATTCATGGCGTACTTTGACCTCAAACGGACCGTTTCATTCAGAGTTTGTACTAATAATTAGGTTACTTTAAAGGGGGAAAAAAATGTCAGCTGTTCATTTAACGCCAAATACTGTTATTATAATACACAAGAAAAAAAAAAAACGACCAACGTGAATGAAAAAATAGTTCTATTTTTATTCATTTAAAAGAATTATAGGCTCGGTGAATTGCAAAAATTATTATCATTAGCCCAGTGAGGAATTATAAAAATTCAAATTGGAATTTATTTGCAATTTATTTGTAACAGTCCGAAATTCTTCTATCACGCTGATTTTTCGGCAAGGAGGTTAAAATTTTATATTTAAGTTATGCACCCCCCTAGGACGTGACACGAAGCTTTTGAACAAAATCAACCAAAGAGTACTAGTACTTTACTGATGGACTTTTTCAGTTTTTTTTTTTTTCGATTTTCTCAAAATTCGCCCCAACGATTTTTTTTTTTTTTTAATTCAAAAATCACTTATTTAGTAGATGCTCTTTCAATTGTATATTCTCATTTTCCCATTGAAATCTTCTGAAGACCACTCTACTCTTGTTCTTCATAGGAAAGATAGGAGAAATTGTTGCCATGGTAACAAAATATAAAATATTTCGCTATACTTATAAATTTTACATCTTGAAAATCGAATATACTGTCCAGGCATTCTTATTTAAGCCATTTGGTATCCAATTGTCTTAAATAAAATCATCGGACTGCTTAGGGTCCGAACCCGCGACGTTTGGTATAGGAGGATAGCACGCTAACCTCTACACCAAGCCCCGAGGGCATTTTCTCATACTTATAAATTTGACTTCTTGAATTCAAATGTACTCTACACTATTATGAAGTTTTGATCCCTCTTCTCTTCTATTATGTATTTTATATTTGCTTGATCTTATGTAATTTATATTTACCTTTCTTTCTTATTGTGTATTTGATATGTGTATTTCATTACAATGTTATTTCTATTATGTATGTGATAAGGTTCTCCTCAAATTTTTATAGGGGCCTATGTATATTCTTTTGTATTTTGTTTGAATTTATGTTATGACCGAGGAGTCAAACCAAAATTAAAAAAAAAAAAAAAAATGTACTCTACTGTCGGGAACTAAATATACCTCAACACAAAAAATCTGGCGTGACAAGCACAGCACTTTCTCTTGCCGAAGGGTAAGAGAAAGTTGTGTGCTGTGCGACCAGTCACACCAGATTTTTTTAAATGAGTTTATTTCCTAATATTTCGAAGGCACAAAGGCTCTTCTTCTTCAGAGGAAGCTCATTTTACACTCCGCTAACATTACAATAACAGCCAAGAATTTTTTGCCAAAGAGCATTAAATGAATGTTTTTATTAAAGCTTTTGTGGTTTGAATTATTATTTTTTTTAGGGAATTTTTAATTATAACCACACAAATTTTACTTCTTTTTTGGAGTTCTCCAGAGGCCTCCAAAGGTCGTGCGATTTGACACCTCTCGATTATTTCTTGTAAAGTATTTATGCTGATAAACCAGCAACAATTGAAGCTTTGGAAGGCGTGTTATTCGTGCGCATAATGCGCTTTGTCAAGAACAGCAGCGGTGGGCAATCATTTTCCAAATTTAATGCCGTATATTGATCTTTCAAATAAATTGCTCAGGGGCCCACATTTTGTGGGTACGTGGATGGCGACCACGAGCTGCCCTAGCTGGGACGGCAGGTACTTTTGTTATTTACATGTCAGTCTCTTTTCTTCTATATTTTCAACAGGCGTCAGACCGTGCGACGAGCCGGCCTGTTCTATTCCTTCCCGATCGCAAAAACCCCCACCTCCTCCGCCGACCCCGCAATGCGGGATTAAGGCAAAGAAAGAAGAAGATTGATCTTTCGAATAAAAAGTTTTTGTTTTTTAATTTAATTTTTTTGTGTTGTTTTTTACAATTTAAAGTTCTATCGGGCTTAAAAAACACCCTATTCGAAATGTTTACCATAATAAATTAAATAAATACCGTTATTTTTTAATTCATATGCCCGAAAAAATAAGAGTGTGCCGTCGGGAGTTGAACCACGGATCTACCAATTTGCACTCGGTGTGCCCTTACTAGACCACAGCACGGCATTCGGGTATATGAATTCACTTAGTTATCAAGAGAAATGGAACAAATTCGACGCCCCAAATTTCTCCGTCAACCAGATGCAATCTAGTTAGAATAATTGAGAAGAACTCAAATCTTATTAAATGATAAATAAATTTGGGTCCATTTCTCTTGATAACCAAAATTGTTTTCTAAGTGAATTCATATACCCGAATGCCTTGCTGTGGTCCAGTGGCAAGGGCACACCCAGAGCAAATTGGAGGATCCGTGGTTCAACTCCCGGCGGCACACCCTTATTTTTTCGGGTATATGAATTAATAAATATTTAATTATATACTCCTCAAGTGGTGATGCTGAAGTTTGGTTTATTAAAGAGAAAAGAAAAACGCTTTATTTTCAGCAATTGTTTTTATTTCGTTAGTAAGGCAATATTTCCATATATTTCGGAGACATTAATGGTTGAATTTATCAATCTCAGAGGGTTACCATTCTTGTGAATTTTTGGGACTCCGTATACTCTCGGTGAGGTGGGGTTTTTTACCGAAAGCGCCTCAACAAAATTATCATTATCTTTATCTGGATTGATCCTCATCAGGAGTTTTTTGAGGTCTTTGTTAATTTTGTTCGTAGGATCTGATTTTAATACCTCATAACTAGAGACCGGATAAAAAAGCATTAAAAAATGGAAAAAAAGTGCTTAAAAAAGCATAAAAATCTTGAATAAAAAGTTTTAAATAAGCATAAAAAAGTGGTTGGTGTTAATTTTTATGTATTTATTTTTGTATGTATTTTTTATGTATTTTATTTTGTAGATGCTTTGGCCCAATGGCGCGTGGCTAAACGGGCGAAATAAAAAAAAAATAATAATAAGCATAAAAATTGAAAAAAAGCATCTCATAAGCAATTTCTACTCATTCTAATGGCGGATACAAGGGGGGGGGGTAAAGGATGTAATTAATTTTAATATAAAATTTTAAAAATTAAAAAAAATTTATTTGTATATACCTATATTTGGGTAAATAAATACAGAATGCAACTTTAAATTACCGAAAGTATAAGGCAGTGGCGGATCCAGAGGTGTTTCTCGGGGGGGGGGGGGTAATCTGGAGTGACTGGTCGCACAGCGGTAATTTAAAGGCGCATTCTGTACTTGTTTGCCAGAATATAAATATAAATCAAATTTTTAATTATTAATTTTTAAAATTTTACATTAAAAATACATTTTTTTCGAAAAAAAGTATTTTTTTTTAAATCTCAGGGAGGGGGGGGGTAATTACCCACTTTACCCCCCCCCCCCCCCCGTGTATCCGACCTTGGTGTGAGGCCAGTCCCACCAGATTACCCCCCCTGCTTGGGTCCGCCGCAGTAGGGGTCCAGGGGTCCCAGGGGGCTCGAGTCAGAGTAGGGAAGGCGCGATTTGCGCAGTTGACGAAGGATTTGCTTTACATTTTGCTGAATAATGTTTTAAATTATTTTTAAAAATTGTATATCCCTCGGGCTTGGTGTAGTGGGTAGAGCGCCTGCCTTGTATACCAAGGGTCGAGGATTCGGATCCCATGGAGTCCGATGATTTTATTTAAGCCACTTGGATACCAAATGGCTTAAATAAGAATGCCTGGACCCCCAATAGATATATTTACAAATAACGAGTATTGTTTAAAGTTTTAAATGCCCTAAGTTGCCAAAAAGACTGTGCGTAGGCCATGGGCGTATATAGAAAATTTTTTTCGGGGGGGGGGGGAGCCTAAACTCAAAAATTTTTCTACGGAATTTTTTTTAAATAAACTAAATTTTTTCCTCCCCGCCCTGCGAAAATCATTTTACCTTTTTTTTAGAGACACGAAATTTTTGCCGTCCCGCGAAACATTTCCCCTTTTGTTTTTCACCCTGCAGAAAAAAAATTTTTTACAGGGCTATATTTTTTTGCACTGCGGGGCCGATCAAACATTTCGAGGTGGCCGAGATCCGCTAATGTCTGTATATCCCCCCTTATATGTATATGCATTTGGAAAATTTCGGAGGGGGGCCGGGCTCCCCGCCCCCCCCCCTTATATACGTCCCTTGTGTATGCGTGTGTGAATGGGAAAAAATTGTTTTTTTAATAAAAAAAAAAAAAAAAAAAAAATTATAAATATTCGTAAAATAAGTTCAAATAAGCACAAAGGGCAAAAAAAGCATGAAAACTCGAAAAAAGCAAAAAAAGCATAAAAAATGCCATTTCAATGCACTTAGTTTTTCCTAATTCGTATAGAAATTAAATATCTAATGGCTGCTTATAAAATTCAGCAATAAGCATTTTGCTTAAAATCCGGTCTCTACTCATAACTATCTCCGTCGTTCAAAATATCATTCATTTGGTTGACATAATCACGTCTATTTAAAACAACTGTAACATTTCCCTTGTCCGACTTGGTTACAACTATTTCAGATCTTTTAAAGTTATACCATTTCACACATTCACAAACTTTTTTATATAACACTCTGTTCTGATGATTTATAAAAGTTTTATAATTAAAAGAATGTTTATAATTTGATAGGATATTGCATATTGAAGAGCGCAATGTGGCTGTGTTACCATTAATTAATTCTTCGTTATTTTTTAATTACAAACTCACAATCAGCCAAAATTTTAATAACATTGTTTGAGTTATAATCAATAGTGGGGACTACTTCCAAGCGTTTTAATTATAAGGGCCGTAATGTGGTGAATTGAGGTGAAGTATGTATCTTTTGTAACATTTTTTTCGAAACATTATTTATGACCCACCGCCTTTTCTCACAGATGCCCCCTTTTATGTTAATATAGATCCACTGAGGAAGGAGTGCCGTTAGGTCTCCGAAATATATGGAAATATTGCCTTACTAACGAAATAAAAACAACTGCTGAAAATAAAGCGTTTTTCTTTTCTCTTTAATTATATACATTTCCCTCGCGACTCACATACCCGATGTATATAATATCTTAAATATTGTATATAATTAAATAGTTGTAAAGCCATCGTATGATCTATTAATTTAACCATCCAACCACTTTCTTTTAAAAAGAATCTCTTAAAATGAATTTAGAAATATCATTTTGTTAATACACTCAGAAAACATTAAATCTAGATAACTTTAAAATGTTATTAAATTTGGAGACAATTTTCTCCTTAAAAAAAATGAGAATATGATTTTTATCTAACGACCCCATTGTGAAAATAACTAATTATCAACTGATATAACATTTTATTTAATTTTTTAAAGTAACATAACATAAAAAAAAAAAAAAAATTATAAGGAAGAAAGAATATTAAACTTTTTTAGTTTTCTTTCTCGTAGAAGAATTTTGAATTTAAAATTGTGACTCTAAAAAATGTATTGTTATGTTATCCTTATTTTTTAAGTTGCATGTACAAATTGTACTTTTCTTTATATAAAAAAATAATTTCTCCAAAATGGGGAAAAAATCGGTGAAAAAGAACACTTGACTCACTGAGCTTAAAGTAAAAAAAAAAAAAAACGATTATATAGGAAATTACATAGGAACATAAGTAAAAATTAACTTAATTTCCAAGTTTAAACTAGTCTTCAGAGATATATATGCTTCTAGTTGGTTCATCAGAAAAATATGATTGACAAATAATTATGAAATGAAACATCTAAAAGAAATATGAACAGATTTATGCTGAGGAACTTTGACAGATGAAACAATTTAATCTATCTCTCTTTAAAATCAGAATTCAAGGCAGATGTCTTTATTTTATCCTAATTATCCAACAGGATATTAAATAAAACCCTAGCACAAGAGGAGGATATTCTACCACTGGCCCAAGGCGAACAAGTATTTATAGTGTGAATGACCTTTTTGACAGGTTACATTTAAATCTAGCATAATTAAAATTGAGGAAGATTGCGTTATTATCTTTTCTTGTTAGTTCTATTAATTTTTGTATGTATTCTTTAAGGTAATTTTAAGTAATAAAAGTTTCTCAATAATAAATTTCTAGTTTTATTTGAATGTGAAATTAATTTAGTCCCTTGTGAACAACAAAGGCAATGATGCTTAGTTTTAAAAAAATATTGAAAATTCTCAAAGTTCAAAGGGCACGTGTTTCCTGTTTTACAAATGAGTGCAAATTTTGCAGACATTATTTGTTTAATGCAATTGAAAATATCTACTGCTATTAAATTTCAAAAAAAAAAAAATTTTGACCTCTATAAATAAGGACCCCCTCGAGATTTGAGAAAAATATTTTTTTTTTTGGAAAAAAATTGTATTTTTAATATAAAAATTTTAAAAACTAATACTTAAAATTTGATTTGTATATATATTCTTAGTAAAAAAACTACAGAATGCACCTTTAAATTACCGGTAATAAGAAAAAATTGTGTGCTGTGCGACCAGTCACACCAGATTACCTCCCCCCCCCCCCCGAGAAACTCCTCTTGATCCGCCACTGCTGGGAACCGAACCTATTCCTCTTGGCTTTACATTTTATCAATATTGTCATTTGTCACTATCTCTAACCTCTCGGCATTGGATATGTGAGGTTTTTTTTTTTTAATTTATTTTCCCTCTGGCTTTCCTAGTCATAGGGTCTCAAATTTTGACATTTTTTTTTTTAACATTTCGGCTTTAGAATTATTTTTTTTTTTTTACAATTCTTATTATTACATACATTTAACAAAAATCATACAAACATGAATAAATAAATAAATAAATAAATGGGTGAGGTTAAATTTATTTGAATTACTTATTAGAATATAATAGAATATTGGATTATGACGTCACAAAGACATGCAAGTTGCTGGCGCCAGTGTTTGTTCATTGCCTTCTATCAAAAGTCTAGGCATTTGGAAGACCTTCTGTGATTGGCGAATGCTGACCAATCAGAGTGCTTCTCTTAGAGACGGCCGGCTGCTGGCTTCAGACACCAGCCTGGCCGCCTTAAATATTCAATTGCCAGTGCATAGATAATATAGATGGCCTGTCAAACTCGTCACAACTGCAACAACAGACGCCTGTTAGCGCTAGAGTCGCAAAGTGACGTCATTCGTGAATTGGCTCCGCCCTTCACCGCTACGCCCTTTTGCCCCCCACGTGTTAATGTAAAAATATCAATTTTTTTCTGAAAATATAAAAACATCTTGAGTAAAGTCGTATTTATATAGGTCTATAAGGTATAAACAATAAGACAAAGTTATTATGGTTAAAGAGTTGAAATTTTTATTTTTGCTTCATCAAAATACACATGGTTTTTTCGCCATCTTAGGTCATATAGACATTAAAACATACATAAAAAATATTATATATTATTATGATACATATTATCCACACATTATTTGCACTATTTGGTATCCAAATAAATTAACAAGTTAAAAAAAAAAATTAATAATTTAGCTAAGGTCTTTAATTGAATAATAGAATATATTACTTATAGTACACATTTTCCACGGTAAATAAACCACAACTTGAGCTTGGGAAACGATGCAATCTTCTTTCCTTTCCAAATTTCTTGCACACATAAGATTTAAACACCATTTTGATGATAATAATAATATGAAATTAATAGGCACGAGTTATGATGTTTTGCAACGCTTTTCAAGTAGAAGTAGTAAGGGTATCTCTCTTAGTTATTTATGTAGAAAAATGTTATAATGAAGAAAAAAATAAAAATCAATTCATTGAAAATATATTTTTTTCTTTTTTAAATTAAACACCCTTTATTTCTATAAGTATATATATATAATTTCCTTAATAATTTTTATTAAAATAAAAATAAAAAAAAAGTATATTTCGGGAATGGGCGAATCAGGGCGGAGCATATTGGTGGGCGGAGCCTGAGCGGAGCAACGCTTCGAACGCCACCTGGCCGACTGAACAACAAACGTTTGACATGTTTGACAGGCTTTCCAATCTATATTATCTATGCACAATGTGACAAGTAGACTGCCGCTAGCATGCCGATTTGAGTATAGTGGGCGGAGCTACCGAATCTGGGACTGCGACGCTAGCGCTTCTTACCTCTGGCGTTAGCAACTTTTCTTATGTCAAATCCTGTGAGTTACAACCCCATGCTCTGGTGGCTAACCAATTTTGTTGGATCGGGACCTGACTCCGGCTGGCTGAGAAGCCAACATGGCCGACTTTTTCAATCAGCTGTTTGATCGGTTCCTTAATAAAGACATTTTTGGCAATATAGGGCTTTATTTAAGCAATAATAATACAAATAAATTATAATATTGAGATAACTTCTATTTTTTATTAAAAATTGCAGGAAATATATGTTAAGTCAAAACAAAGAGATTCGAAATTTTTTTTAATTAATAAGATATTATTTTTTAAATAGTCAATTAAGAAATATTTTTACTTAAAATTTAGTAAAAATATTTCTTGATATAACGATAATTAGTTTTATTAAATTTATTTAGAAATAAATTGCTGGGAAGGAAAATAGTATCATTCAAGTAAAAAGCATTGTTTACTCCTTCGACATACTTATATACCAAATAACAGAGAAGTAAGATTACGTCACTCCAGTCAAGTTTTAGTGTGTGACCCCCCCTCAATTCGGATTCGGTTAGAACTCCAGTCAGTAAACACAAGTCAGGTCCCGGTGTGATCGCACCTTTATATTTGTTATTATTAACAATAAACGCTTCGGCCATTCATTCTGTGGTCAAAAAGTTAAAATTTTTGCAAACAAACCACAGCTAAACCCAAATCAATTTAGTTCTGTCAATCATCAGTGGTCTTCCTCCTGGCATTTTTGAAAATTTGTTTTTATATATAAATAATAAAAAATATAACTCATTCTAGTCATAAATGATTTTGTTTTGAATTTCCTTTCCCGTCGGGTTTGCGCATGCACATTTGAGTTTTATACATATTATACGTTTTATACAAGTTTTTTTACATTTTATACAAGTTTTATCCGCGATTTTTGTATAAAACTGCAAAATCGTGTATAAAACCCAACTCTGCTGTTCGTTAAAAAAAAATTACCATATCCATCGTTGTAACAAATGGCAAAATATTAATATCAAGTGTGCATTCATGTGGTACTATGGAATCAATATTATCAATAATTTGTATTTTTTGGACATATCGATACCTTATATCATCTTTGAGGGTTAAAAAATAGTTACTTTTATGCATTTTGATAAAAAATTAAACAAAAACACCAAAAAAGGCAATCTATAAGGTTTAAAAAAACAACGATATGAATAATTCAATGACAAATGTCAGTTTTGATTGCCCGCCACCCAAATTTTATCGATAAATCCCGAACGAACTCGAAGAAGTAAGGAAGAAAAGCTAAAACAAATGAACGGAGGACTGCCCGTTTGCCGAAGACAGGCCAAAACAAATGAACGGATGAACTGCCGTTCGCCAAACGAACGGATAAAACAAACGAACGGAGGACAGGCGAAAGGTCGCTCGCCAAACGAACGGATAAAACAAAAGAACGGAGGGCCCCTTTAGTAAAAAATTTCAAAAAAATGATTTTTTTTTTTTGAAATTTTAAAATTTTAATAAAAAAAAATCATTTTCTTGAAAAGGGGCCAGGGCCCTTTAAGCTCAAATCAAATCAAAAATTTCAAGAAAATGATTTTTTTTATTGAAATTTTAAGATTTGAGATTAAAGGGCCCGGGCCCCTTTAGGAAAAAATTTTAAAAAAATGATTTTTTTTTGAAATTTTAAAATTTCAATAAAAAAATTTGAAATTTTAAAATTTCAATAAAAAAAATCATTTTCTTGAAAAGGGGCCCGGGCCCTTTAAGCTCAAATCAAATATTTCAAGAAAATGATTTTTTTTATTGAAATTTTAAGATTTGAGATTAAAGGCCCCGGGCCCCTTCAGGAAAAAATTTCAAAAAAATGATTTTTTTGACGTGACAACGTCTTACAAATCATGTGTCTATAGTGGCATGTTAGAGGGGCATGCACGAAAAAGTTTATTGGCTTGAATAACTCCTCTGTCTTAAGAGGTATAATTATGGGAAATATACGGTTAGAAAGAATGAGTTTTCAGCTAAAGAATTCACCATTTATTTTTTTCCTATCATTTTATTTTACCGCGCTGCGGTAAATTCTAATTTGAAAGTTTAAACTCCTGTAGATTCTGAACGGCTAATCAGATCAGACTAAATGGGATGTCATTTGGTGCAGAAAGAAAACCTCTAATAGAATAAATAAAAAAATCCCGAGTAATTAACTCAAAAATTGGTTTTTTTCTCGAAAAACCTCATTTTTTAGACAAAAAAATATCGAAAAATAGCCCTACTTTTGCAACGCATAGCGACTTGACCATAAAAGCTACATTAAATCTAAATATAGTTTTAGAAAGAGTGGTTCAATACCCAGAGGTTATTTTTTCATTTTTTTGATATGACGTCATTTTACCGCATGAGAGCACTCGGCGGGATTTCGTTTTTCGAAATTTTAAACCCCTGTAGATTCCGAACGGCTAATCAGATCAGACTAAATGGGATGTCATTTGGTGCAGAAAGAAAACCTCTAATAGAATAAATAAAAAAATCCCGAGTAATTAACTCAAAAATTGGTTTTTTTCTCGAAAAACCTCATTTTTTAAGCATATGTCGCCCTTAATGGATAAAAGTTTGGCCACACCTGTCATATATTGTTTCAATGAAAATGTTTGAACATGTTTATTTATGAAAACAAACTACTAGTAAAAAAAAAAAAACAAAAACAATACTTTCTCTCTTTATATTTCAATATAGGTAAGAGAAAAAAATTTTTTTTGAAGTCAAGCAAAAGACGTTGTCACGTTAAAAAGCCACCGGCTGTGTAGAAGACACAGCCAACACCTAATTTTTTTTCAAATTTTAAAATTTCAATAAAAAAAATCATTTTCTTGAAAAGGGGCCCGGGCCCTTTAAGCTCAAATCAAATCAAAAATTTCAAGAAAATGATTTTTTTTATTGAAATTTTAAGATTTGAGATTAAAGGGCCCGGGCCCCTTCAGGAAAAAAATTTCAAAAAAATGATTTTTTTTTTCAAATTTTAAAATTTCAATAAAAAAAATCATTTTCTTGAAAAGGGGCCCGGGCCCTTTAAGCTCAAATCAAATCAAAAATTTCAAGAAAATGATTTTTTTTATTGAAATTTTAAGATTTGAGATTAAAGGGCCCGGGCCCCTTCAGGAAAAAATTTCAAAAAAATGATTTTTTTTTTTTCAAATTTTAAAATTTCAATAAAAAAAATCATTTTCTTGAAAAGGGGCCCGGGCCCTTTAAGCTCAAATCAAATCAAAAATTTCAAGAAAATGATTTTTTTTATTGAAATTTTAAGATTTGAGATTAAAGGGCCCGGGCCCCTTCAGGAAAAAATTTCAAGAAAATGATTTTTTTTTATTGAAATCTTAAAATTTCAATAAAAAAAATCATTTCCTTGAAAAGGGCCCGGGCCCTTTGTATCAACTCCTGGCATAATTTTTATCATTTAATAAATAGTTCGGAATTTAACTTTAGGAACGCAAATGGCCCTAGTAGCTGAGGCGCTCTATAATAACCAATAACTTTAGGAAATATTATTGGGCATATGTGTTTTTCCAAAAGTGAGGTATTCGGGGACATTGTCATTCGATTTAAGTATAATAATAATAATGATACTATGATAATTTATTAATGAAATAACTTTATTAATGTATAACATAATATAACTATAACTCCAACCAACTATACCAAGGGCGGATACAGGGGGGGGGGGTAAAGGGGGTAATTACCCCCCCCTGAGATTTGAAAAAATACCTTTTTTTTCTGCAAAAAAATGTATTTTTCATGTAAAATTTTAAAAATTAATACTTAAAAATTTGATTTGTATTTATATTCTGGCAAACAAGTTCAGAATGCGCCTTTAAATTACTGAAATTAAGAAAAAATAGTGTGCTGTGCGACGAGTCACTCCAAATTACCCCCCCCCCGAAAAAATTGCATTAATCCGCTCCTGCATGGTAACAATTTAAATCTTTTTCTTTTTATTCATATAAACCACCAAGGGCGGATCCAGAGGTGTTTCTCGGGGTGGGGGGGGGGTAATCTGGTGTGACTCGTCGCACAACACACTATTTTTTCTTAATTTCGGTAATTTAAAGGCGCATTCTGTACTTGTTTGCCAGAATATTAATACAAATCAAATTTTTAAGTAATTTTTAAAATTTTACATTAAAAATAAATTTTTTTTTCGAAAAAAAAGTATTTTTTTCAAATCTCGGAGGGGGTAATTACCCCCTTTACCCCCCCCCCCCCCTGTAAACTTATTATTTATATTTAAAAAGTATATCAGTTATATTTTTTGGGAAAATTGTTTGAAGTACACTTTGCTGATGTAATTCAGTTTTTTTCAAATTCCCCTTTGGAACATTTAAAAAAAAAATTTCCAATTCTTATGAAATTTTGTATTTATTTAGGATTCTCTATTGTGTATCAAATCTCCAAATATGAGATTAAAATTTTGAAAAATAACCTTAGTTTATTTCAAGCAGTCAACATTTAAAATACACAGAATCTATGGGAATTTTGAATCAATTGACTTTTTTACTTTTTACTTATGTGTCTTTATTAATAAGATTTAAACTATCGACAGTTGGTTCTCGTTGAAACATTTTGTATATTAAAATTAAATATCCAAATTAAACACTAGGTTATTCGTTTCAAAGGTTTTATTAATTAAAAAATTAACACTCATTAGAATGTAATCACTTCTGATGATGACAAGAGATTGTCGAAATACGTATCAAGTGTTAATTTTTTAATTAATAAAACCTTTGAAACAAATAACCTAGTGTTTAATTTGTATATTTAATTTTAATTGTCTTTATTAAATTGCTAGCTTCACAAAACCTTTAATAATGAAGAGGGTTTCAACATTACACACTAACTATAGGTCAACTAGCTACATCAAGCAACCGGCCCTAACTCTAATCCGATCATGTGTTTTGAATATTATCTGTGTAGTATATTAAGTATGTGTTAAAAGAATAAAATATGTTAATTAACAAAAAAACTTGAACAAGGAAAATTTAAAAACATGCTATATGTAATTCACACAAACGTTTAAACCAGGGGTGGCCAACCCGCGGCCCGCTTTGAACATTTTTTCGGTCCGAGAGATAGATCACATAAACAAATTTCGCGCTAGTAAAATAAATTTATTTTTAATGATCTCATTGAGAAGTTGTATTAAAAAGTTGCAAGTTAAAGAAAGAGCCTTTGAATATCTTATCATATAATGGTTTTTTAAGAAGAAAGATTTCTTAAATTTAATCTATATTACTAATAAGTATAAATTTATAATAGACGTATTAATTAAGATCTTGAAATAATTCCATTAAATTTTCCACATCATTTATTTTTGGTAATGGGCTTTGACTGATTGTCATTTCTCCAAATATTTTATTTAGTTCTGTAGAATGTGATTGACTAAGAGCGTTAATTGCAATAACATTGTCTGTTTTTTTATTATAATTGCTCAACCTGAAATTAAATACATATTTAATATTCTTTAAATTATTTTATTTATAATTTATACACACTCATTTGTTCCATCATTAGCAATATTTAAACAGATAATATCTTTCATTTCCTCGTGTGTATTCGATTGAAGTTGTCTAATTAATACTGATAATTCTTCCTTATCGATATCTAATTTGATTTCATTAGCTTTTTTATCGATCAGCGATGGTCCAATTTCATTTTTTTTATAAAGAATTTCATTTAATTGAATTTTTTCCTTTTGTGAAATATTTGAATCATACATTATATACCTAAAATTTTTAACCACGTTAATTAATATTTATTTTAATAATAAATCAAGTTTCTATTATATTTTATAAAGAAAAAATAAATGATTAGACTTACATATTTATTCCTAGTTCTGTTCCTCTAATATTGTTAGAATTCATGTTTTTAACGTATTTATGTGCAAATTCAAAATTAGTTGTAACTATTTGCTCAGTTTTATAAAATAATTTAATAGTTCCTGGTATTGTGTAATCTAAAATATAACATTTCATTTTATAAAAGTGAATGAAATTATTTTTTGACTAAATACAAGCCCGACTATGGCGCCTTTCCGTATACAAGTGGTCCTTAGCCCTTTGCAGTAGAAAAAAAAAACATTTATTATTGTTTTTGAGACTAAAGGTGAAGAATCTTGCAAAAATATTTGTAGAAAACTGTCAATATTGGGGGTAACCCTGGTATTTTTGTTTAGACCTCGTCTCTATTTGTTTCAATTGAATTGATAGCCAATCGAATTTAAAAACATTTTTGTCCCACTAGACGAGATGCGAACCTTGGTCCCTAGCACAAAAGGCAGAAACTCTACGCCTGAACTATGGCCCAAGAGGTCATCAAAACTAGTTAGACAGTGCGCAGTGGTCGAGGTTTTTAAGTGACTTAGAACCGAATAAATGTAAGACTGCTCTTTCAAAATCGGATCAAAATACGATCACCGGTTGTTTGAGCCCAAAAGTGCAAAGTGTCCTCTTAATTCCTCTGGTAGTCAAAAGAGAGCGTGAGAGGGTAGTTTTTGACTCACTCACCCCTCGTGGTCGCCACGCCCTTGACAGGACACGTCAACTCCATGCCTGGACAACGTGCTGTGGGACATTTCGTCATTCGGATGCAGATTCATTCGTCACTTCGTTTTCAAACTCTTTTTTTGCATTGAATTCTCTCTCGCTTCGTATTCTTGTTTTTGTTCTGTTTCTTCGATTCTCGTTAATTTTTAAGTGCATTTGTTCGTTTTTTATTCATCGTCTTCTCCAGAACTGATTAGTTGTAAACATTTTTTTTCTCTAACTTTCTTTATCATATTCTGATGGAGAGTGGCGATTTAAATAAAACAGCGGAATGATTTTAATAAGTCAGAATATATTAAGCATAAATTGAGCATATAATATAATAATATAGAAAAAGATGAACAAAGGATTTAAGACAAAGGAGAGTTTAACGGTTTCAACGTGAAGTGGGCAGAGGGTCGAGTAGAACAAGGGAGGAGATAACCCGAGTCGAAATCGAACGCCTGGTTTGAACCTTTTAGTCCTGAATTCCCTTGTTATTTGATGGGATGTTATTTATTTACAATTTTGTGAAAGCCTACTGATTCTACCAGGAGAATTAGAAGATTCAAACCAGTACTTGAACGCCTGGTTTGAACCTTTTAGTCCTCAATTCCTTTGTTATTTGATAGGATTAAAATTTGGTTAAAGCCTACTAAACCTACCAGGAGAATTAGAATGTTCAAACCAGTACTTGAACGCCTGGCTTGAACCTTGCAGTCTTCAATTGAGGACTAAAAGGTTCAAGCCAGGCGTTCGATTTTGACTCGGGAAGTACTGGTTTGAATCTTCTAATCCTCTCGGGTAAAAATTAAAAACAGTGCGATCTCAGCGCCAAAGCTTTAATAGATGACCACCTTTCATTTTCTTTCATTCCTTGGATATTTGGATTTATTATCGATAAAAAAGAAGTAAGTTTTAAGTTTTATTTTCATTCTTTTCATTAATTTTCTTTATTATTATTAATTATTTTTATTTATTTAAGGGTCAACGTTATAAAAACAAGCCAAAACAAAATGATAAGGTTAGCTGTTATTTTTATTTTTTTTATATAGATGTAATCTTATATTCTATTTAATTTTTTCAATTATATTCATTATAAATTTTAGTTGTAAAAACACATTGGCCTGAAGAAGCCACTTTAATTGTAATAAATGAATACAAGGAATATTGCCCATTCATGTCATTTTGAAAGGTAAGAAGACAAATTAAAAAAGATTATAAATTTATAAAATTAATTTATATATTTTTCACATTTTCAGAGAACTAAATGAAGTTCTTACTGAAAAGAAAAATATTTTTCCACATGTGATAGCTGATGGTATAGGCCTACATATACAGTCAAGATAAAAATGTGATTTATTTTAGAGATGGAAACTTATTTTTACATCCATATTTTCTTTAAAACAATTTCAGTAATGAATCTCCAGAAATATTGAAATCGACACGAAGAGCATTTGGAATATTTAAAATTTTTTAAATACATGTTATCTTATTCTCAAATTAAAGAAAATTGATATTTAAACAAAAAATATAATTTTATTTAAAGATTAATTTGATTTTCCTTTTATTTAAGAATTTAATTGTAGCGAAATGAAGAGCAAAACGTGAAGATCCATCAAAATCTCGACATCGAATTTTTGACATGAATCCAATACTTTCTCTCTATATATATTAACATATATAGATGTAAGAGAAAGTAAAAAATTTCCAATGTGGAGTGCCAAGTTGTATAAATTAGCAAAGAGGTATGCTTGTTTTTTGGCATTGAGAAAAATAACTTTTAGAGTGTTTTCTTCAAATATTTCGATGACATTTAATAGGACTTCTTCATCAGCGGTGAAGTGCTATTAAATGTCTTCAAAATATTTGAAGAAAACACTCTAAAAGTTATTTTTCTCATTGCCAAAAAACAAGCATACCTCTTTGCTAATCTAACAAAATTATCAGAACTTTTTTGTCACTCTGTATATATGTATATAAACAAATTTTAAATGAGAATTTATAGGCCTAAACTAGGATTCCAGCATTCAATACTGCTAGTCGTAATAGTAGATCTGGTAGACTTAAACTAGTATTTCGAATACCTGGTCTGAGTCTAAACATGTCAAAAAGGGACATAAGTAGACTTGTTAGAACCAAACCAGACTATCAAATTTCCATAGAAACAATGCTTTCAAATCCTAGTTTGATTCTGTTAAGTCTACTTAGACAACAATTAGATTCTGAGGTTTTATAGACTCAAACCAGGCGTTCGATTTCGACTCGGGAAGGCAGTGTTTTGAAATCAGTCGAGTAACCGCCATAGTTCGCCTTCTTCTCACTTGATGGCGCTTTCTTTTTCCATCATTCCCCCTCGATGTGGACCAGAGTTGGCAGGTTTTATCCCGCCG
Source organism: Euborellia annulipes (assembly GCA_023213315.1). Lineage (NCBI taxonomy): Eukaryota > Metazoa > Arthropoda > Insecta > Dermaptera > Anisolabididae > Euborellia > Euborellia annulipes. Next base: position 27,003 of record JAKCPI010007067.1, on the reverse strand, counting down.
AGTATAATACACGGTTTTATACATGTATAAAACTATTGCGGATAAAACTAGGCCGATGTACAAAAAGTATAAAACTGTAAAAAACCAACCCCCCTGAAAAAAAAAACAGCTTAAAAGCTTTTCATATTTTATAATGTTTTAAAGCATTGACGATGTTGTTTGCTTTTTATTTAGTGAATAATATAAACAAAATGTTGATAATTGAAAAATGAAATTTTATTTGAATTTCCTTTCTCGTCGGGTTTGCGCATGCGCATCCAAGTTTTATACATTTTATACGTTTTATACATTTTATACGTTTTATACACGTTTTATCCGCAATTTTTGTATAAAACGGCGAAATCGTGTATAAAACCCAACTCTGATGTGGACATCGTCGTCGTCGTAGACCTAGGAAGCGCCCATAGATAATATAGATGGGAAAGCCTGTCAAACTCGTCACAACTGCAACAACAGACGCCTGTTAGCGCTAGAGTCGCAAAGTGACGTCATTCGTGAATTGGCTCCGCCTTTCACCGCTACGCCCTTTTGCCCCCCACGTGTTAATGTAAAAATATCAATTTTTTTCTGAAAATGAAAATATAAAAACATCTTGAGTAAAGTCGTATTTATATAAGTCTATAAGGTATAAACAATAAGACAAAGTTATTATGGTTAAAGAGTTGAAATTTTTATTTTTGCTTTATCAAAATACACATGGTTTTTTCCCCATCTTAGGTCATATAGACATTAAAACATACATAAAAAATATTATATATTATTATGATACATATTATCCACACATTATTTGCACTATTTGGTATCCAAATAAATTAACAAGTTAAAAAAAAAATTAATAATTTAGCTAAGGTCTTTAATTGAATAATAGAATATATTACTTATAGTACACATTTTCCACGGTAAATAAACCACAACTTGAGCTTGGGAAACGATGCAATCTTCTTTCCTTTCCAAATTTCTTGCACACATAAGATTTAAACACCATTTTGATGATAATAATAATATGAAATTAATAGGCACGAGTTATGATGTTTTGCAACGCTTTTCAAGTAGAAGTAGTAAGGGTATGCTGGTGGCACACGAATCAAACAAACACAATGTGACAAGTAGACTGCCGCTAGCATGCCGATTTGAGTATAGTGGGCGGAGCTACCGAATCTGGGACTGCGACGCTAGCGCTTCTTACCTCTGGCGTTAGCAACTTTTCTTATGTCAAATCCTGTGAGTTACAACCCCATGGAAGCGCCAGGGGGGGGACAAGTCAATGGAGCAATTTGGTGTGCTTTTAGAGATATAGTTACTATGTTCAGAATGAAAATATTTTTCTATCCCTATAGATAGGGCAAGTGTCGCCTGCTTTGATCGCGCATGCGCAGGACGCACGTTTGTTCCTATTGGTCCCAATCATCAATTTCAGTTATTTTCAAAAAACCAAGGACTAACTGTCATCTCAAGCACACGAAACCGAAAGAAACAAAATCAATGTGTTTCCTGATCAAAATTGTCAACGATTGAATTCCTTCATATATCCAAAATCAGGTTGGTTTTTTAGCTCAATTTATTTCCTTTCATATAAAAGATACGATATATTTTTTTTTTTACATTTTCAATATCTTCGTAGTACATTTTAATTAAATTAAAACTTCATTAAAAACTTTTAATATTATAATTATAAAATTAATATTGATTTTCTTTGATCTAATGTTTTGACATTTCAAAAAATATAAATAGTTTTTATATTTGTTCTTAAACAGCATGATAGATACCGCAGAGGAAAAGATGTGTGCCGAGCTGCAGAGATGGATATCCAGGATAGAAAAATATAAAATTGTTTTGTTTTCCACGGAATATACAGCTTCGAGAGTGATGGATACAAATTATACAGTAAATAATGCTGATTCCTTCAACAAATCATCAACTAGTACTCATTACAAGGTTTGCTCCGACCATTTCAAAATCGAACAATTCCAAAATTAATAATAGTATCCTATCATTATAATTATATTGTAAAAGAAATATTTTATATTCTTTTATTATATTTGTTTTAATAATATCCTATGTTTATATTGTATATTTTTTTAATTTTAATAAATATATATATGTTAACTTGGCTTTTTATTTATCAGAGAAAAAACATTCACTAACAATTTTATTCATTTAGGTGTGAAACCATATAGATATAGTTTTAATCATTCGAAAAAAAAAAAAACAAAAAAAAAAAACGATATTTCCTGGTGAGAAACCTTTCATTTTTATATTTAAATCTGGCGCGCACGCACCGTTCATAGACGCTCTGTAAGCAGCCTTACTAAACCGATAGTTCTCTTGTTTTTAAACACTCCATTTTTTTACTACGTGATGTCCCTTCCCGTTTATTCCCTGGGAAGCGCTGGTCACTATCTTCTTTCTGAGTTGGCAGAATCGCACTTTGTCCAAGGCTTTGGTCAGGATGTCTGCCAGCTGATGTTCACTCTGGACGTGTTCCACGTTGATTTCTCCAGATTGGAATTTTTCTCGTACAAAGTACCATTTTACCGAGATATGCTTGGATCGTTTGTGGAATTCTGGATTCTTGGTTTACTTGATTGCGCTCAGGTTGTCCATGAACAATGTTGGTATTTCTTTAATGTCTAAGATGTCTTTTAGAAGTCTTTTAAGCCAGATTAGTTCTTTCGTAGCTTCAGAAGAAGCTACGAATTCAGCTTCAGTCGTAGAGAGAGTAACTAACCCTTGAAGATTACTCTTCCATGAGATCACAGATCCGGCGAAGATTGCAATTATTCCAGTTGTCGAGCGGCGGGTTTTACTGTCTCCTGCCAAGTCAGCGTCACTGAAGGCTTCAAGTTTCTTTTCGAGTCCAGGTCGATAAATCAGACCATAGTTACTTGTACCTTTAAGATAGCGAAAGATTCTTTTAATTTCTTGCCAGTTTGACTCTGTAGGATTTTCCATCGCTCGTGCTGCTTTGTTGACTGAATATGCAATGTCGGGAGGTGTAACTGTTGTGAGATATATTAAGGATCCCACGGCTTCTCTATATGGAATACTTGAATCACATTTTCTATTTGATTCTTCTTCATTTCGATTACATGGAGTTGCAACTGGATTGCATTCTGACATGGAAAATTTTTCTAGCATCTTCTTTATATATGTTTCTTGATGTAATAACAATGAACCATCATTTAAATATTTTATTTCGATTCCTAAAAAATTATTTAAAGAACCGATTGTTATTTTAAATTATTTTCTCAAATTATTTAAAAATTGATTTATTTCATCTTCGTTGTTGCCAGCGATTAGTCCGTCATCAACGTATATGACAATCATTAGTGTTGCCGTTTCTTTTTCGTATGAACAAACAAGGATCCGCCGAGGTTGATTGGAGACCTTCCTTTTTCATGAAATTGGTGAAACGTTGGTTCCAACAACCGGGTGCTTGTTTTAGACCGTAAAGACTTTTCTTCAATTTACAGACTTTATTGGTCCCATCTTCAAAACCTTTAGGTTGTTTCATGTACATTTCATCTTGTAGATTACCGTACAAAAAGGCAGTTTTTATATCAAATTGTTTAAGTTTTAATTTTTCAGTGGTTGCAACAGCTAGAACAGTTCGTAATGTGTCTTAACGAACACAGGGCTGAATGTTTCTTGATAATCAATGTATGTTCTTGAACATGACCTCTTGCTACTAACCTAGCTCGATGTCTTGTTGTGCCGTCTAAGTTTGTTTTATTTTTCAGTACCCATCGATTATCTATAATTTTTACTCCTTGAGGTGGTTCGACCAAATCCCAAGTATCTTTTTCTTTTAGATCATTAATTTCTTCTTCTTTAGCAGAACGCCATTCTTCTTCATTTTCTTGATTAATTTCAGCTTGATACGTCACAAAATCGGGAAATTGTTTTTGTCTTCTTTCTCGTTCTGGGTATCTTCTTTCTTGTATTTGTATATTTTCAGGTTCTATATTTTCAAGTTCTTCTTCTTCTTGTCTATTTTCAGAAATTTCTTCTTCAGGAATATCTTCGACTTCTGTTATTTGTGGAGTTTCTTCTATAAGAATTCTATAAGAATCAATATTTTCTTCTTTATTCTTGTCTTTTTCAACTTCTTTAAATTCTTTTTCTTCAATAAAAGTAACATCTCTTGATAAAATAATTTTATGAGGGTACTTCTTATCAATTAAGCGATAACATTTTGTATTTTCACCGTAACCAACAAATATAGCTTCTTTGGCTTTTATATCAAATTTCTTTCTTTCTTGTTTTGGAATATGTGTAAAGGCTTTACATCCAAACACTTTTAAGTGACTAATGTCGACTTTCTTCCCAGTCCATTCTTCTTCAGGCGTTGAATTAGGCAAGGGTTTCGTCGGATGGAGATTCTTTAGGTAAATGGCCGTATTTGTTGCTTCTGCCCAATACTTCTTCCCAAGACCACTATCTTCAAGCATTGTATGCGCTTTTTCAATAATAGTCTTGTTTGCCCGTTCTGCTACTCCATTCTGCTCATGGGTATGTGGAACTGTTGTTTGGTGTCTGATTCCGCATTGTATGAGAAAATTTTTAAACTCCTTATTCACATATTCTCTTCCATTGTCTGTTCTGAGACATTTTATTTTACGGTTTGTTTCATTTTCAACTAAAGATTTAAATTCTTTAAATTTATTTAAAACCTGATCTTTCGATTTTAGAAAGTATCCATAGGTTTTTCTTGAATAGTCATCAATGAATATAAGTAATTAACGAGCTCCATTCCAGGACGGTTCACTCATTGGTCCGCATAGATCAGAATGTATAAGATCTAATTTTTCTTGAGATCGATTTTCTTTTCTTACAGGAAATGGCTTTCGGCTTAGTTTTCCTTTTATACATGATTCACACGGCTTGTGATCATTTTCTGAATATGTCATTCCAGTAACTATTCCATTTTTCAGTAAATTCATACCTGCTTTATTTAGATGACCGAGTCGCCAGATTTCTTGTTTAGAATTAATTATTGATACGTTGGCTTGTTCTCTCTTTAAATTGAGTTTATATACTCCACCACTTCTGGAACCTGATGCTTGTATTTTTCCTTTTATCATACAATCATCTTTTCTATAAATATTACAATTTTTATCATCAAAAGCAACTATTAGACCTTTTTGTGTCATGGCACTTACAGAAAGGAGATTTGCTGCCAATTCAGGAACATGTGAAACATTTTCAATCTTGATTTCACCTTTTTCTTCAATTTCCATCATGGCATGTCCAGAGCCGGTGCTGAACATTTTTTCATTATTCGCAACTGTTATTTCTTTCTTCTCAGTTGTTTTAAAATTTTTCAGAACTTGTTTTTCATTTGTCATATGAGAGGAAGCACCTGAGTCTAGGATCCAGTCATTTCTTATTGAATTTGAATTTGTAGAGAATGCAGCTAGAAATAATAATTTCGTTTCTTGAACATCACCCTTTTTATTTTCATGTTTTTCTTGCTTTCTAAATTTACATTGACTCTTTTTGTGCCCAACTTTATTGCAATTGTAACATCTATATATGAATCTTCTTTTATTAAAATTTTCACTTATCTTGTTTGTTGCCAATGCCACATCGTCTTCTTTTTTCTTACATCTTTCTTGAAGCAATTTCGATTTAACAAAGTCACTTGTTATTTTGGCTCCTGAGTTTTCCAAGGCCATAACCATAGGATCATAGTCTGATGTAAGTCCACTTAGCATGATGACACCAATAAATTCGTCATCTAACGGATTGCTTATGTCGGCGACTTGTTGTGACACTGTGATAATTTCTGTTACATAGTCTTCTAGATTCTTATGATTTTCTAATTTTGTAGAAAATAATTTTCTTTGAAGTCCTAATCTTCTCATTAAACCTTTGTCTTCATATGCTCTTCTTAAATTTTCCCACGCCTCCTGGCCGTTTTGACCATCCTTACATGAGGTATGCATTGAGGTTCAAGCATGAGACAAATTTTAGCCCTTGCTCTTTGTTTAATTTTTTCTTTAGTTTAATAAATACTAAAGTTTAAATTATTTATTTAATGAGATATTAATCTAAAAAAAAAAAATTTCGAAAATCAAAAAAAGGGCTTCTATAAGTTGTAGATATTTTAAATAGCTTTAATTTAAAAAAAATTTGAGGTCGATAGCTTCAAAATTTTGGCCGCTGGAAACTCCCAAAATTAGCACCCCGAGACGCGCATCTTAAATACTATTTAAATCTAAAATTATCTATATTTGGTTTTTACTTGCCTAATAAAATAACTGGTAAATGGTAAAAACACAGTTTGGCAAAGAATTATTTTTATTTTTATTTTCCTACAGGGAGATATCAAATATGATCTCTTAAGAAGTATGTAGCCAATATTATTTCATGAAAATTTAGTAAAAACCATTTGCTAAAGTTTTAGTTCGGGTGTTCAACATCACCGGAGCGACAAACATGTAGTTTAAAAATAAATACATAATGTGTTTATTAAAGCTTTTGTGCACAGTGCTTGATAACGGCTGCAGAATAAGCAGTTGAAACGTTGTACAGTATTTATATATTTTTAATAAATATTTAATACAAAAATGTGGTCTATAATTAAAAATTCTCCTAATAATAAATACATAATATTGGCTGCATTCGTCTTCTTGCAAATGTTCCTTCTAACCTTAGGCTAAATTCATCAGACTGGCTGGGATCCGAATCCGCGCCCCCGGCTTCCAGATGCAGGGCCGTAACTAGGCAGGTGCAACAGGTGCACCCGCACAGGGCCCAGGGATCTAGGGGCCCCTAAAACGAAATTGCTAATTGAATTTTCTTTCCAAATATGTTTTACAAAAATTTTATTCGAGATTTTAAAATATTATTACACTAGTCGACAAAAATGAACTTTTTTTCTTTCACAAGAATGAAGATATGAAATTCTAGAAGTATTTTTCATGCTGAATTCAAATATCAATTCAGTTTTTCTCCATCAGGCACAGTTTTAGAGATATAGAGCAAAATAGATTTTAGTCGAAAATGGGCTCTAAAACGGCTTTTATTTAAAATGTTCAAATTATTTTTAACGCTGCACCCCGGAAAAATATGCAGATAGTTAGAATACATATAAATTTTAAGTTTCATTCCAATCGGAGGTCATTTAGACGTGCCGCAAACGGCTTAAAGTTTAGAAAAATCGAAATTTTCAAGAATTTTTTTACTTTGGTCACCCCTAATACAATTTTAGATATCCCTGAATGCAAAACACATAAATGTACGATATTCTATAGTTCTTTGGCTTTCTAAAAATCATTCATTCATAAAAATCTGTTAATTATTAACGAAATTATGAACAAAAACGTCAGCAAAGAAAAAAACACAAGTACACTCACTGGACGAAAAAAATGGACCTCTTGTTCTTTTAGAAGTATCATACTTATATATAATTGCCTTAAACCGTGTCCGATGTGTGAAACAACCAATCAGGCCTCAGGGATAGCGCTGATTGGCGAAATACAGGGAGGGCGGAGCAGGAGAGGCAAATTCAAATTTTTTTTTAACCAGGAGAGATATCAATTTGGTTTCTTCCCTAAAGCCTTCCCTTGATAAGAATCTAAATTCGTTGTTTCAGAGTTTTTTTTAAATTCGGCAGCCCCCCCCCCCCAAATTTTTTAATTCTTCTACATCTTCAAATATAAACATGCTTTTTTGGATTTAAAATTCTTGAATGAATATCTATCAAGGGATTTAAAAGTTTAAATATTTTTTGTGTAATTGCCCCCCCCGCCGAAATTTTTAATTCTTCTATTTCTTCAAATAAAAACATGCTTTTTTGGATTTAAAATTCTTCAATGAATATCTATCAAGGGATTTAAAAGTTTAAATATTTTTTGTGTAATTGCCCCCCCCCCCCCCGAAATTTTTAATTCTTCTATTTCTTCAAATAAAAACATGCTTTTTTGGATTTAAAATTCTTCAATGAATATCTATCAAGGGATTTAAAAGTTTTAATATTTTTTGTGTAATTGCCCCCCCCCCCCGAAATTTTTAATTCTTCTATTTCTTCAAATATTAACATGCTTTTTTGGATTTAAAATTCTTGAATGAATATCTATCAAGGGATTTAAAAGTTGAAAGATTTTTTGTGTAATTGCCCCCCCCCCCCCCTAAATTTTTAATTCTTGTGTTTCTTCAAATATTAACATGCTTTTTTGGATTTAAAATTCTTGAATGAATATCTATCAAGGGATTTAAAAGTTGAAAGATTTTTTGTGTAATTCCCCCCCCCCCCCGAAATTTTTAATTCTATTTCTTCAAATAAAAACATGCTTTTTTGGATTTAAAATTCTTCAATGAATATCTATCAAGGGATTTAAAAGTTTTAATATTTTTTGTGTAATTGCCCCCCCCCCCCCGAAATTTTTAATTCTTCTATTTCTTCAAATATTAACATGCTTTTTTGGATTTAAAATTCTTGAATGAATATCTATCAAGGGATTTAAAAGTTGAAAGATTTTTTTTGTAATTGCCCCCCCCCCCCGAAATTTTTAATTCTTGTGTTTCTTCAAATATTAACATGCTTTTTTGGATTTAAAATTCTTGAATGAATATCTATCAAGGGATTTAAAAGTTGAAAGATTTTTTGTGTAATTCCCCCCCCCCCCCGAAATTTTTAATTCTATTTCTTCAAATAAAAACATGCTTTTTTGGATTTAAAATTCTTCAATTTCAAATATTAACATGCTTTTTTGGATTTAAAATTCTTGAATGAATATCTATCAAGGGATTTAAAAGTTGAAAGATTTTTTGTGTAATTGCCCCCCCCCCCCGAAATTTTTAATTCTTCTGTTTCTTCAAATATAAACATGTTTTTTTGGATTTAGAATTCTTCAATGAATATCTATCAAGGGATTTAAAAGTTGAAAGATTTTTTGTGTAATTGACCCCCCCCCCCGAAATTTTTAATTCTTCTATTTCTTCAAATATTAACATGCTTTTTTGGATTTAAAATTCTTGAATGAATATCTATCAAGGGATTTAAAAGTTGAAAGATTTTTTGTGTAATTGCCCCCCCCCCCCGAAATTTTTAATTCTTCTGTTTCTTCAAATATTAACATGCTTTTTTGGATTTAAAATTCTTGAATGAATATCTATCAAGGGATTTAAAACTTTAAATATTTTTTGTATAATTGCCCCCCCCTCCCTCCGAAAAATTTAATTCTTCTGTTTCTTCAAATCTTAACATGCTTTTTTGGATTTAAAATTCTTCAATTTCAAATATTAACATGCTTTTTTGGATTTAAAATTCTTGAATGAATATCTATCAAGGGATTTAAAAGTTGAAAGATTTTTTGTGTAATTGCCCCCCCCGAAATTTTTAATTCTTCTATTTCTTCAAATAAAAACATGCCTTTTTGGATTTAAAATTCTTCAATGAATATCTATCAAGGGATTTAAAAGTTTAAATATTTTTTGTGTAATTGGCCCCCCCCCCCCCCGAAATTTTTAATTCTTCTGTTTCTTCAAATATAAACATGTTTTTTTGGATTTAAAATTCTTCAATGAATATCTATCAAGGGATTTAAAAGTTTAAATATTTTTTGTGTAATTGCCCCCCCCCCGAAATTTTTAATTCTTCTGTTTCTTCAAATATAAACATGTTTTTTTGGATTTAAAATTCTTGAATGAATGTCTATCAAGGGGTTTAAAAGTTTAAAGATTTATTGTGCAATTGCCCCACCCCCGAAATTTTTATTTTAAAATTCTTGATTTTTTTTTAATAGGTCCCTGTCCGCCTGATTTCATTTGCATGCCCGTTGGCTCGAATCAGTTTATTAAAGGGAAATTTAGGCTTGCTTCTTGCCCGTAATTTTCTCATGGCCTTCAAAACCCAGAGGCCGGGCAGGGCGAATACTCAAATTTTAAACTTGATTCATTGTATTTTCATTTAGGCAAAAATAATATGGGCTTTAAAATTAAGAGAAAAACTACTGATCACGTATCGAGACGCCGCCCGCCAGGGCCAAGTTGAGAGTTTGCGCGAAGCCGCGCCTTTCTCAACTTGTAATGAAAGATATCAGATTCAAAAAGTATTTTTTTTTAATAATATATATTAAAGTTAGTCCCCGTGAATCTATGCTCCAAGAGGATACATTAGCTTCTTGTAGATAGGGTTCGCTTTTTAATTCAATTGAAGTCCATTTTTTTCGACCAATGAGTGTACTTGTGTTTTTTTCTTTGCTGACGTTTTTTCTTCATAATTTCGTTAATAATTAACAGATTTTTATGAATGAATGATTTTTAGAAAGCCAAAGAACTATAGAATATCGTACATATATGTGTTTTGCATTCAGGGATATCTAAAATTGTATTAGGGGTGACCAAAGTAAAAAAATTCTTGAAAATTTGGATTTTTCTAAACTTTAAGCCGTTTGCGGCACGTCTAAATGACCTCCGATTGGAATGAAACTTAAAATTTATATGTATTCTAACTATCTGCATACATTGACGGGGTGTAGCGTTAAAAATAATTTGAACATTCTAAATAAAAGCCGTTTTAGAGCCCATTTTCGACTAAAATCTATTTTGCTCTATATCTCTAAAACTGTGCCTGATGGAAAAATTCTAACTACATATCTGAATTCAGGGTGAAAAAATGCACTAGATTCACTAATCAGATTTCTTGTGAAAAAAACCTTGTCGACTAGTGTTATTATATTATACTTGGGAGACTGGGCGCTTCGGCAGCAAAGGCCATTAGCGAGATTTTAAAATAAAATATATATATAAAATAAAATAATTTTATTTAAAATAACCCTGAAATTATACATTGTATATAATATTTAACATAAATCTTTTATTTAATATATAGTTTTAAATAATAGAACGTGGCTGTAGCTGATATGTTTAATGGAAAGAGGATGCAGCCAAATAATAGAGCCTCTATTCAGCAACGAATAAAGACACGCCTAATAAAGAGTATTCGTTGCTGAATAGAGGCTCTATTATTTGGCTGCATCCTCTTTCCATTAAACATATCAGCTACAGCCACGTTCTATTATTTAAAACTATATATTAAATAAAAGATTGGATGCAGCCAAATAATAGAGCCTCTATTCAGCAACGAATAAAGACACGCCTAATAAAGAGTATTCGTTGCTGAATAGAGGCTCTATTATTTGGCTGCATCCTCTTTCCATTAAACATATATAGTTTTAAATAATTCATCAAATAAAAAAAAATTATTTAAAAATATTTAATTTTTGTATAAATTTTAAATTTATAATAAAAAAACTAAACTTTTTCATGATCTCTGGTATCGGAAAAAGAAATATTTTAAATTTTTCTGATACACTTGACCGCCCCCCCCCCATCGGGGGGTTTGCGGGGATGTACGTTACGCCACTGCATAAAATAATAGAATTGAAAATAGGTGGTTTATTATAGGTGGTGGATATTAATTTTGACGATATAATTAATGACTTTACTCAAATGAAAGCTAGAAGAGTACAATTGAATGAAAATTAAATATTCATATCATACAAATAATGTAATATATTTTTGTGCCAGTGGCGGCTCGTGACCGAGACAACTGGGTAGGCGACAAATATATATATATATATATATATATATATATATATATATATATATATATTTACTTACGAAAAATAGAAAAAAAGAAAGAAAAAAGGGGTATTTATTTATTTTTGTAAATTAAATCTATTCGCCTATCTTATAATTTAGAAAATAATTTAATAATTTGATCTGTGAAGTTATCTTGTTTCGAAATTTGAACTAATAAATCTTTTTCTATTGATAACAACGAAAGAGAAGACAACCTTTCCTGCGACATTGAGTTTATTAAATAAATTTTTATGCGTTTTAAACATGAGAAATTGCGCTCTACGGTAACACTTGTCATCGGCTTGGCATAGGCTACTTAGTTCATCGCCTAACCGTTCGACTTATAGCGCTAGCTATCACTGCTGTGCGCATGCGCGACTGTGGGCAGCGGAGTGTGGAGTGGGGGCAGTAAATAGGCAAAGAAAAATATCGCCTTTACTTTATAAATACGAGGTTCTGAAGTGTTTCAAATCTTTTTTTTGCAAAATCATATATATTAATTAATAAATATAGTAATTATTTTATGAAACTAAATATTTTTAAACTTAATAAATATAATAAAATTGATAAATATTTTTCATCTGTATATTTATAAGGTAGGGGTCGCCTACCTTGCCTACCCTAGCGAGCCGCCACTGTTGTGTACAATAAATTTTTTATATGATATCTATTTGAACTATAATTACTTTTTCCCAAAAAATATAGGGGCCCTAAAAAAAGCTAGTTACGGCCCTGTCCAGATGAACTTCAATTTCTATGATCTTTTATTACTGTGATAAAGAGTCTTTTTAAAACAATTCAAACGACTTCTAGTTATTCATCTAAGCAAGGTTTTAGCCCAAAAAGCAGTTTTATAATCATATTTATTTAAGTAATAGTAAAATCAAAATTTTACACCAAAATAGCGGTATGGCCCCTTAACTTTGGAATCGGTCTGCGTCGATCATCATTTAGGCACATCTCTCTTATTTTTCCTATACAGATTGTCCCAGTGATCTCCTATGTGATCACTTATTAACTCAACAATTAAAATTAGGAAAATTTTTTATTCTCTAGATATTTTTTATTTATGGAGGGTCTAATTAAACGATTTTGATTAAAAAAAAATTATATTGGGTTAATATGCTGTAATATTGGCATTATTATAAATTTTAAATGCTGGTAGTGACTCTTAAATTGGCTTTAAATACAGCCAAATTTTTTTCTAGATCATTTTACATGTGGGAGATTAAAATGACCCAACCATAAAATATTTTACACTTCATTTTTAAGCATCACCCTAGCCTATATATTAATTTATTGATCAAGAACGGCCCTGCTTGTACGAGTGGTGTCAGAGATAAATGAAAAATCTAAATAAATATAAACTCATGCACAAAAGAATTTTTGAAATTCTGGAATCCTGAAAAGATATAAAAAAAAGTTTATCAATTTTAAAATAGTATATTTTAAACATTAAAATACTGTAGAATTCCCTTCTATTATTATTTAATATATTAGCCTTCATAATAAAAGGGAAAAATAAAATAACCCTACGACATAATTGAAGTCTACAGCTTTCTAGGTCTAAAAGGTCTAATAGTTTCGTCTGGAAATTGATTATCACTCGGTCAGACACCCTTGTCTTTATATTATATTAATATATTAATATATATAGGCATGATCCTATATGACGGTAAGTAAATTTTTATTAAAATTGGGAAGTTTTTCTGGGAGAATTCACCTCCCTTTCCTTTATTAGCCTAAAAGAGGTGGCGGTAAGCCAATTTGATCGAGATATATGCCAAAATAAGGAAAATTTTGAAGAAATACAAGGACCACATTAACCATTAAAAATATATATTTTTACTTACTTTTTTGGGATTTTTCTTTCTCCATTGTAATTTAGATGACAAAAACCTTGCGACTGACCTATTCTGATTGAGATAAGTAAAGAAATTTATTAGAGTTGAAAATATAATTTTATCGAAAATTGTTTATTTATTTTTTTTTTTAATAAACAATGATAAAGGAGCTAACTTCAGATGATAATTGAAAAAAAAAAAACAAAGAATAATTTTTTCGGTTAATCTTCAGAATAAAGTGGCAAGCCCTCGCACTGGCTGACTAGTTTACACTTTTGACATTATCTCAACATTCATGATTCTTTCGTTTTTTTTTCATTTAGGCATGCTATTTGTTTTGTCACTAAGGCCGAGAATTCCCTAGTTTTTTTAAATTTTCTTTAATCGAAGGAAACCGAACTGCAACCGAAGGACCGAAACAATTAGGTCGTGACCCCTGAAGTTGTTTTGTCACTAGTGTCGACTTCGGTTCGGTTTCGGATCGGTTCGGCTCGGCTCAGTTCGGTTCAAAACCATCCAGTTAGAAGCTATTCGGTAGCCCTTAAAAATAAATTTTCGGGCCCGAAGGGTCCGAAAATTTATTTTTAAGGGCTACCGAATAGCTTCTAACTGGATGGTTTTGAACCGAACTGAGCCGAGCCGAACCAAACCGAACCGAACCGAAGCCGAGAATTCCCTAATTGTTTTGAATTTTTTTCTAAAAATAAAATAACCGAACTTAAAACCGAAGGTCTCGAGCCGCCTCCGGCGGCTCTCGGACAAGGGATCCCTGCAAGTTCTTTAAAATATTCTGGATGAATATTTTTTAATCTAAAACAGAACCGACCGTAATTAACCGAAGGTCTCGAGCCGCCTCCGGCGGCTCTCGGACAAAGGATCCCTGCAACTTCTTTAATATATTCTGGATGGATATTTTTTATTTAAATTTAAATATAAGAACCAAAAGACACGGGTCTCCATCGGTGGCCCGTGGACCCAAAGATGTTCTTAATAAGTGTAGCAAACTCGAGCCTTTTTACTAAAAAAAAAAAGTCAGTGAATACTTTAACTTTTAATACAACATGAAGTTAGCTCCTTTATCGTTCAATATTAAAAAAATAATAAACAATTTTCGATAAAATTATTTTTTATATTTTCAACTCTATTTAATAAATTTCTTTACTTATCTCAATCAGAATAGGTCAGACGCAAGGTTTTTGTCATCTAAATTACAATGGAGAAAGAAAAAACCCAAAAAAGTAAGTAAAAATATATATTTTTAATGGTTAATGTGGTCCTTGTATTTCTTCAAAATTTTCCTTATTTTGGCATATATCTCGATCAAATTGGCTTACCGCCAACTCTTTTAGGCTAATAAAGGAAAGGGAGGTGAATTCTCCCTGAAAAACTTCCCAATTTTAATAAAAATTTACTTACCGTCATATAGGATTTAGCCTATATATATATTAGAGCAGGGCCGGAACTACGAGGTTTTTTAGGGGAGGGGGGGGCAAATATAATAATAAATATAAATTTAATTTGCCGCCCCCGTCCTTAAAATTTTCTATACAAAATTCATATCATTTTACCTATTTTTAGTCAATCTTTCATAAATTGCCGCCCCCTGATATCTGCCGCCCGGGGCACATGCACCCATTGCCCCCCCCCCTAGATTCGGCCCTGTATTAGAGGTAGAGAAGATATAAATATATAAAATATATATATAAATATATACCATGGGAAATAATTCCTTCCTTCCGGATAATAAAGGTACCATCAGAATTTTGAAGATCTTGCTTCAATAAAAGGGAAACTGGAACTTTAAGATCTTGGAAAAAAGACAATAAGCTATATTTGAGAATTTGTAGTTCCCCTTTCGATAAAAAACAAAAATTCTGAAAAAAGAAATTCGGTTTTATAAAACAGTTGAGAAAATCTAATTTAGAATATTATTCACTTCTAGAAACATGGCGTAAGCATTATTAATTTGGGAGTTCAAAAATGAAGAGCTAGTAAAAGCTCGCAGCCCATCTAAATGATTGAAAGTAATTCGGACGATATCTGTTGGATTCCGACATTTGAAAACTTGGTATTTAAATGTCATATTCATCAAATCATACAATTTATCCATACTTGCTTTATTTAATTTCATAATAGATACGTGCGCTAGGTCTTCAAAGATCTGTCTCAACATTTTCTTATTATAAACAATTTGAGGCTTGAAAAGTTCAGTTAGAAATCTGTCATTGAGCATGATACTGATTATGTCATCCAAAACTAGAAAAAATAATCTTGATATATAAACAAAATATTAGTAATTTGTTAAGGAGAAGGAACTTTTAATATATAAATGAGAGTTCAAATAAATCATTAAAATGATTTGTAAATACCTTTGATAATTTTATCTGGAGGAACAATTTGAGATCTTAATCTTTGATCTAAAATATATAACATTTCGCCTCCTAAATTGAGAAATAGGACGGGGATAATTCTATTGGAATTCATTTTGAATTTGTTTTGTTTACCGTTGTAACCATGGCAACTAGACCGAGACCGATAATCCAGTCGATTCACAAATAAAAGAACTATTTAATCAGGGAATAAATGTATTTAATCTAATCGAGAGATTTGTAAAGGTCAGGGAGGTAGGGAGGAACAGGGGAGGAATGAGCTACTTTTCTGACAGGGAGGTAGAGAGGGACCATAGATAATATAGATATGCAACAAGGCGGTTTTGACAGTTATGTGCTGGCTGGCTGATTCTCAGAATTATACCTCCAGGGGCGTGGCTTAGTTTAAAAATTCTCTCCCCTCTACTACTACTAATACTACTATTATATCCATATACAGTATATTTATTTTATTTATATTAGGTTGATGCAATATAAATGCAGGATTTAGGATTCTTGATATTTAATGCGAATTTTTACCCATTAATAATTGATTAAATCAATTGTTTTAAAAAGTTTATTTTATGCCATTTCTATATATTTAAAATTTATTTAATTTATTTATTTAATTATTTAGAAATGGCATAAAATAAGCTTTGTAAAACATACTGTAGATTTAAACAATTATTAATGGGTAAAAATTTGCATTAAATATCAAGAATCCTAAATCCTGCATTTATATTTTTAGCAACCTAATATGAAATATTTTTATATTATGGTAATGTTTGATGAAATAGATGTGAACAAAAAGGTGTAAATTATAAATAAAAAATATAATTATTTTAAACAATATTTATTTTATTCGTCTAAAAAGAAATAAACAAAACAAAAAAATATATCACAAATATTGTACTATTCTGAAAAAGAAATATTATAAATAAATATCATACAAATACAAACGAAACGACACTAATGACATAGATATATGAACACGTCAGGGAATAAACCGGAAGGGACATCACGTAGTAAAAAAGTGGAGTGTTTAAAAAATCTGATACAGCGACCCCTTAAATTAAGGTTATGAACAGGGGGGGTGCACTCCAATCACTCCAGGGAGGTAGGGAGGGACATTGAGCTGAGAAAATTGTCGAAAGCCTACGTCACGGATACGTCACGTCCGCCATCTTGTCTTGACCGCAATATTGAATTATCCATTGAGTCTAATAGAAAATTATATAGAGTTATAATAAAGATTTTCAATATTATACTGCCCCCTAAATAAATAAACGAATAAATAGAGTATTTAAAATAATAGTTTTCGAATTTTTTTAGGTTTTTAGTTCTCAAAAAAATTAAAAATCGAAAAAAAGTAAATATTCATAAGAGCGCAAAAATTTCATAATTAAGTGATATAAACTATTGGAGATGTTTTTTTTTCTTATAAAAATTAAATAATAAGCCAAGGGCGGATCCAGAGGAGTTTCTCAGGGGGGGGGGGGCGATAATCTGGTGTGACTGGTCGCACATCACACAATTTATTCTTAATTTCGGTAATTTAAAGGCGCATCCTGTACTTGTTTACCAGAATATAAATACAAATCAAATTTTTAAGTATTAATTTTTAAAATTAATTATATATAATTAATTAATAAAAATATAAAATATTTTTCTCAAATCTCGGGGCGAGGGGGGGGGGGAATACCCCCTTAACGTCCCTCCCCCTTGTATCCGCTCTTGTAATAAGCTCTCTAAAATAGCAAGTTTAAATAAATTACATATAATATATATTATATGAGGTCATTTATCATTGCTAAGGAGTTAAATTATGAATAGGAGAAATTGAAATTTTCAGCAATAAGGGGCTCAAGTTGGATAATAGACTGTTCAATTCAAATTCTATAAAATTTAGACAGTAACTTAATGATGATATCATTGGCCTTGGCAAATTAAATATATATTTTTTTATCTGAATTTGTATTGTATTAGACTGATGAAGATAACTAACGCTCTCGAAGTTTCTGTAATTAAATAAATTAAGATTTTGATAGGGCAGATTCAGCCAAATAAAAAGCTTTTATATGCTTCTCGACTGCGGAGACGTTTCGAGATATTTTTAATGTCTCATCATCAGTCCGAATCGAAAAATAGCATAAAGGTACATATGCTGTATACTAATGACTACCTTTATGCTATTTTTCGATCCGGACTGACGATGAGACATTAAAAATATCTCGAAACGTCTCCGGAGTCGAGAAGCATATAAAGGCTTTTTATTTGGCTGAACCTGCCCTATCAAAATCTAATACATTCACAGCCACCAAATCTCATTTAAATAAATTTAAAAAACTTATATTCCAGCAGAAGACAATTGTTTAAAATTTCTATATATACTAGTTGTTTCTTGATGGCTGGATATTATGATATGAGGATGCGTTACAAGGGCAGCCAAGGCGAAAAATAAAACAAAAATCTATTTTTTGTCGACGTTTCGAGTGCCGATCGCACTCTTCATCAGGACAAAAATGATGTCAATTCGTCAGGTCGTCTGACATGGCAGTATAGCAACGTTTTAACCATTTTTACATTTACTTGAAGACTCTAGTATTTCGAGGTCGAATGAAATTCGACCTCGAAATACTAGAGTCTTCAAGTAAATGTAAAAATGGTTAAAACGTTGCTATACTGCCATGTCAGACGACCTGACGAATTGACATCATTTTTGTCCTGATGAAGAGTGCGATCGGCACTCGAAACGTTTCTATATATATTTTTTTTAATAATAAACAATACATATTCCTCACATTGAAAAGTAAACTTACATACCGCCAGAAATGTTTGGAATAATGGGAAAAGATAGTCAATTAAAAATCTTATAAAAATGTTTATTAATTCGCCTTTATTTTACATAAGAAGAAGGAATTGTCTCAATGCTTCTTAATAAGAAAATTCAATTTCAAAATGTTCAGTGGCTCTAAAAATGACAATCAAATGTTTTTTGGCTCTCCTGAAAAATAAACAAAAATGGAGTTAGGCACTTTGCTAATTAGAACGTTGATATAATGTATACTTACAAGTGAAAAGTTATTTTCCTTGAAATCTCCTCTATTTTTTGCATTTTACTTTTGCCTGGTTCATCGCTACGATTGGAACAACCATATGTCGAACAATTTGCTTCCTTTTGAAAAAAAAAACCTTTATATGAGATAAAAATAAATAGAAATAAATAAATAATGTTAAAAAACTACTTATTTGGTAGTAAAAAAATAGAAAAATATAAGTTTTAACCTCAAAGAGAGTTGTCAATAAATTTTAAAATAATGATAAAAATATTAATTATTTAACTTCGATATAAGATGAATAAGGGCAAAATAATCATAAAAACATACCTTGTATATTATATGATAAATAGTTGCCACTATTAATTATTTTTTCATTAATTATTCGCTTGTTAATTCTTATACTTTTTACACAGGTTCCAATGGACAGGTCTAATGTTGAGGTCAAGACAAGATGGCCGACAAGCTTCCTCACCCTCCCACTTCAGTTTACGATTACCTCGCCTATGTTCGCAGCTTACAGTCCCTCCCTACCTCCCTGGTTCCAATGGACAGGTCTAATGTTGAGGTCAAGACAAGATGGCGGACAAGCTTCCTCACCCTCCCACTTCAGTTTACGATTACCTCGCCTATGTTCGCAGCTTATAGTGCCTCCCTACCTCCCTGAATCACTCCAATGGGAGAATTTGAAATTGTGTGACGTCACGTATGCCACCCCAGTGAGAGTTTGACACTTTAATCCGCTAGAGAGCAGGGTAGTCAACCGATGAAATGATCATGTGATTTCTATATATATTATATTCAAATATTGTCAAATACGTTAAAATTGTCATTCAAGAGATAAGTATTGGATTTCATTATATACTTAAAAATGTTTTTAATTATATTTATATGTTTATTAACTACATTTCCATTTATATTTTTAGGAAAAAGAAAATGTTTAGCAAAAAATTGCAATAATTATGACAAACTAATGAAATTGATAACCTAAAGATCATTCGATTTGGGCACAGTATTCCTAAAAATAACAGTCACCTGTGAGATCTTTCACAACAAATGGAAACATCAAATAAGATAAGTAATTTTTCTAATAAAACTATGATAAATATTAGTGAAAATCAAACAATTGTCAATATTTTTGACAATAGTTTGAGAACACCAAATATTCTTTAAAATTTATTATAGAAATGGAGAAAGATCATCCATTAAATGATACATCAAATTCCTTAGAAGTTTTTTCTTTTGCTGAGGATTCAGATGTTATTCTTCGACAAAACTATCAACCGGACAACTCGCCTAATTTACCAATAACTTACGTTACTAATTTTGATTCTTTTTCAGATCGTCACAAATCTATAACAAATGACAATTTAACTTTATTTATTTATCTCTTGTGTATTTTTGTTCATTTTTACATATTATAAATTTTTTTATTTCTTTTTTGTATTCTGTACCCCAAAAGGTATAAAATGTATTTATCTGTATTTTTTTTAAATAAATAGTTTATCTTTCCAAAATATCTGATGTTTATGTTATAAAAAATACCCAGATTCTTTCTATATTAAAAATTACTTATTAACAAAAAAATAATATATATAATTAAAAAAAAAAAAAAATCAATCAATAATATATATATATATTTACACGAAATACATAATTTTAAATTTAGCGGCTAAAATTTGGTTTGAATTTTGCGCAAATTCCCTGCGTTCTGATTGTGCCACCCTAATGGCGGACAAAAACCAGAAATTAACATTGAGTACGCTCTCTGTTTATATATATACTCTGTGGTTATGAATGTAATTTCGGCGCCGAAATTTAAATATAAAAATGAAAGGTTTTTCGCCAAGAAATTTTAAATATAAAAATGAAAAATAAGGGTTTTCTCCCGAATAAATACAACCATTCCCTTAAGGTTTCTCACCATGGGCGTAACTAGAGAATCTGGCTGGGGGGGGGGGCATGGGACCAGCCATCTTCCCTGGGGGGGAGGGGGCAAAAGGGTGAAGCGGTGAAGGGCGGAGCCAATTCATGAATGACGTCACATTGCGACTCTAGCGCTAACAGGCGTCTGTTGTTGCAGTTGTGACGAGTTTGACAGGCTTTCCCATCTACAGAGTTGGGTTTTATACACGATTTTGCAGTTTTATACAAAAATCGCGGATAAAACTTGTATAAAACGTATAAAACTTGGATGCGCTGGTGCAAACCCGACGAGAAAGGAAATTCAAATAAAATTTCATTTTTCAATTATTAACATTTTGATTATTTTATGATGTTTGGAATGGATATTGTGGGCTGAACGAGACGAAAATATAGTTTGAACAGAGATTTATTAATTGGCGATTAAGATAATACAATATATATATACAAGTTGAGAAAGGCGCGGCTTCGCCGCGCCCATCTCAACTTGGCCCTGGCGGGCGGCGTCTCGGTGCGTGATCGGTTGTTTTTCTCTTAATTTTAAAGCCCATATTATTTTTGCCTAAATGAAAATACAATGAATCAAGTTTAAAATTTGAGTATTCGCCCTGCCCGGCCTCTGGGTTTTGAAGGCCATGAGAAAATTACGGGCAAGAAGCAAGCCTAAATTTCCCTTTAATAAACTGATTCGAGCCAACGGGCATGCAAATGAAATCAGGCGGACAGGGACCTATTAAAAAAAATCAAGAATTTTAAAATAAAAATTTCGGGGGTGGGGCAATTGCACAATAAATCTTTAAACTTTCAAACCCCTTGATAGATATTCATTCAAGAATTTTAAATCCAAAAAAACATGGTAATATTTGAAAAAATAGAATTAAAAATTTCGGGGCGGGGGGGGGGGGCATTTACAGAAAAAGTCTTTAAGCTTTTAAACCCCTTGATAGATATTCATTCAAGAATTTTAAATCCAAAAAAGCATGTTAATATTTGAAGAAACAGAAGAATTAAAAATTTCGGGGCGGGGGGGGGGGGGCAATTACACAAAAAATATTTAAACTTTTAAACCCCTTGATAGATATTCATTGAAGAATTTTAAATCCATAAAACCATGTTAATATTTGAAGAAATAGAAAAATTAAAAATTTCGGGGGGTGGGGGGCAATTACACAAAAAATCTTAAACTTTTAAACCCATTGATAGATATTCATTGAAGAATTTTAAATCCAAAAAAGCATGTTAAGATTTGAAAAAACAGAATTAAAAATTTCGGAGGGAGGGGGGGGGGGCAATTACACAAAAAATCTTTCAACTTTTAAATCCCTTGATAGATATTCATTCAAGAATTTTAAATTCAAAAAAGCATGTTAATATTTGAAGAAATAGAAGAATTAAAAATTCCGGGGGGGGGGGGCAATTACACAAAAAATGTTTCAACTTTTAAACCCCTTTATAGATATTCATTCAAGAATTTTAAATCCAAATAAGCATGTTAATATTTGAAGAAATAGAAGAATTAAAAATTTCGGGGGGGGGGGGGCAATTACACAAAAAATCTTTCAACTTTTAAACCCCTTTATAGATATTCATTCAAGAATTTTAAATCCAAATAAGCATGTTTATATTTGAAGAAACAGAAGAATTAAAAATTTCAGGGGGGGGGGGGGGCAATTACACAAAAAAATCTTTCAACTTTTAAACCCCTTGATAGATATTCATTCAAGAATTTTAAATCCAAAAAAGCAATGTTTAGAAGAAACGAAATTGATATCTCTCCTGGTTAAAAAAAAATTTGAATTTGCCTCTCCGGCTCCGCCCTCTCTGTATTTAGCCAATCAGCGCTATCCCTGAGGCCTGATTGGTTGTTTCACACATCGGACACCATCTTAGGCTTTTATTATATAGTATGATGATAACTGAATGAAAATTATAAGGAACATAAAAGTCTTCGGAGTGGGAAAAATGGCGAACAAAACGTTGACGAGCGAGAACGAGTGAATGAAGCAACACTTGCTGTGACGTAGTGCCGATATAGGTGTTGCCAACTTTTGAGAGACAAATTCGCTCTATTTTAAATTTTCCCAATACTCTCCCTATTTAAAATGAGTCCTTGTCCTTTGGCACAGAAATCGAATTTAGATTTTTCCACAGGTTTCGTCAAGGAGTCAGCGAGCATCGATTGAGTTGGCAAATATTCGAGCACAATTTCTTTATTCTTGATCTTATCTTTTATGAAATTATGTCGAACATCAATATGTTTGGTGCGCGAATGATATCCTCCATGGTTCGCTAGATTTTGCGCACTTTGGTTATCACAATAAAGAAGCATTGGCTTGAAATTATTTTTTAAGTTCTTTACTAAGACCTGTTAACCATAATGCTTCCTGTGGTCCTGTAGTTAGAGCCATGAATTCAGCTTCGGTTGTACTTAACGCAACTGTTGGTTGTCTTTTTGAGCACCAAGATATTGCTGATCCATTTTTCAAAAAGACATATCCAGATGTTGATCTTCTTTCCTCTAGGTCTTCTGCCCAGTCAGCATCGCAGTAACCAACGATGTCGGATTCAGGTGGTTCTTCTTTACCATTAAACTGGAGCTTTGAATTCTTTGTTCCCTTTAGGTATCTCAGCAGTCTTGAGTGAGCAAAGCTAGAGTGCGGACGCACGAGACCTGGGCTCCTGCTATCCAGAACAGATAAGCCACACATTTGCTCTCTTTTTTTCTTTTTGTTTGTCTTACCTTTTATATTGAAATTCAATTGTATAATTTAAAGATTTTGTTTATCAAATATTAATTAATAAGTAATTAATAATATTTGAAAAGGCTTTCGCCAGGACGGCGGGGCCTCTCTAACGGGATGGCGGAGGGGCTAGAGGGCTCCGGCCCTCCGAGGCCCCCTGATAGGGAGGTAGCAGGAAATAATTATTATAGATGTTCCTACTCTATGGCTGATAACGGCCCCTTCTTTGTTTTTATCGAAAAAAAACAAAAGGTTCGTTTTTATATAAATAAAAATAAAGAAGAGTCATTGATTACGGATGAATCTAGTATTTCTCAAGATGATATTGTTCAGACTAAAATTTACAATCAACCGTTGCATCCAATGCTATTTGGCAAGTTTTTATATATGAATATGTCTCAATATAAACACGCGATCTTGGGAGTGACGCGCCTAAATAGGATTAAGCTTCGTGTCGAATTCCAGACGTCTTCGGATGCAAATAAATTTATTGAAGAACCCATTCTTACAGAAAATTCCTACGAAGCATATATTCCACCTTTTTTAACATGTAAAACTGGTTTAATTAGGGGATTCTCCCTGGATTTGGATATTCAGGACATTTTGCTTCCTGAATTTTGTACCTCACCTTGCAAGATAATTAAAGCTGAACGGTTGAATAGATTGGTCAAGCCTGCAAATAGTCAGCCTTATTGGTCCCCTTCTGGGACTATCAAGATCACTTTTCAGTCTCAAATGCTACCATCTTATATAATAATACATTCCGTTCGTTGCCAAGTATCTCCGTTTATTGCTAAGCCCACATACTGTTATAATTGTAACCGCTATGGGCATAGATCTTCTGGTTGCAGAAGTTCTACCCGCTGCCCTGCATGCGGTGAAGAACACGAACTATCTCAATGTCTAGAGGGGGGCACCCCAAAATGTCTTCATTGCAAAGGCGGTCACCTTTCAACATCTTTTACAGATTGCAGTGAATATAATGTTCAGAAGAAAATAGTTGAATTTATGACTATAAAATGCTACTCATTTCAAGAAGCTCAAAATGCAGCCAGACATAAACCATTTTCTGATGCTTTATCGTTTATACCTCCTGCACCGTTAGCATATGATCAGGTTAATTTTCCCTCAGTAAGTTTTCAGAGGAGCGATAATACATCTCAAAAAAGGAGTCATGCTCTTGAGAGAGAGGGAAGCTCCAAAAAACATTATACGATTAGGTCGAGGAAACAAAAATCACAACCTCCTCCTCAACCTTCGCCAAACTTCTTTCTCCCTGAATCTCAAATTACTCTCGGTTCCTCTCCTTTGCCGCATAATCCATACAGGCCTTCTGAATCTGTCAAACTTATGTCCAAATTGAATAACAATGCAATTGAAACTTCTAGCATGTGTGTAAGCCCCGCTCAATCTAGTCCTGATCCTGCAGTTTCTCAATTCTTTTCTCATCCAAATAGTAATCAAAACGAACAAGTTTCATAGCATAGTAAATATTATTAAATAGATAATATTTTATTATTAAGTGTGATTTTATATACCTACTGTATATCAACCATCTTTAATTTACTTTAATACTGACTGCGTTACATGATTTTGATTTTATATCTGTGATAGAAGTTAAAAATGACGGAAAGGGTTAAAAGTCATCTTCCATTTCAAATTCTTCAATGGAATGCTCGCTCGGCTGCAGCGAATTTGGCACCCTTAAATCAATTTTTGAATTCGTCGAGTGTCATACTTGGAGCAATCTCTGAGACCTGGTTTCATCCGGATAAATCATACAAAATACCCAATTACAATATAATACGGCAAGATAGGCCTGATGGTAAGGGCGGTTCAGCTATCCTTGTTAAGAAGCCATATCGTTTCAGAAGAATTCCCGTCGAGCAGATATCGGGTTGCGATGTTTGTGCTGCGGAAATCTCGATTCAGGATATGAAAATAACTTTTGTTTCCATCTATAATCCTCCAAACAATTATATTTCTCATGACAGCTTAATGAGAATTTTCTCGTTGTCCAGTCATAATATGATTGTTTGTGGAGATTTTAATGGACATCATACCACCTGGGGAAACCCGTTCACTGATGTCCTTGGTAGCACGCTTCTTAACGCGATTGAGGATTGTAGTCTCGTTATTTTGAATGACGGAAGACCTACACGGATTAATTACCCTTCTCAAAGGCCTACCGTGGTTGATCTTACCATGGTATCCCCAGACATCGCCCCGTCATTTTCATGGAAAAATCTAGAGGATACTCTTGGAAGTGATCATTTTTTAATTATTTTAACTTGCAATATGTCTATAAATAATGTTTTATTCAATAACCATAGGAAGTGGAATCTTAAAAAAGTCGACTGGTTGGCTTATAAAGCTGTAGTATGCAACGAAATTAATAACATCTCTGATGATGACATCTCCTATAGGAATCTGACGGACGCTATTAATAAGGGTGCTTATGAGACAATTCCATTGGCACCTAGGAGTTCAAAAGTTCATAAATCTCCAAATCCCTGGTGGAATGAGAAATGCTCACAAGCAGTCCAGGAAAGAAAGCGGGCTCTTAAAAAATATATGAAACATATTAACTTTGATAATTTCATATATTACCAAAAAATTAATGCCCAAACAAAAAGATTTTTGAAAGCAGAAAAGAAAGCTAGTTGGATAAGGTTTTGTACCAAGTTAAATAGGAACGTCCCGTTAACTGAGATATGGACAACTTTTAGAAGATTTAAAAACTTTGAAAGTCCGGCTACTTTCTCCACTAATCCTTCTACCGAATGGGTCGAGGAGTTCATCGATACAATTGCTCCTCCTTTTGTTCCTTCTGAATCACACTGCTCTTTAGAGATTGATCCCTCGCTGCAACAGAATCACCCTATCTCTAGGGACATCTCCCCTGAAGAATTACTACAGAGTGTTCATAGTAACTCCAACACTGCACCAGGCAAAGATAATATCCACTATCCTATGATAGCTAACCTTCCTGAAAATGCCTTTGAATATATGTTAAAAGTCTTTAATAACATTTTAAGGTCCGGTGAGATTCCATCTGAATGGCAGGATGTGGTGATAGTTCCCATTCTTAAGAAAGATAGAAATCCGGCAGAATCAGCATCATATAGGCCAATTTCTTTGTTATCCTGCATATATAAAACGTTCGAGAGAATATTAAAGCAACGCATTGAATGGTGGGTAGAGTCCAAGGGTATTCTTCCTCCGCACCAATTTGGCTTTCGAAAAGGGAGATGTACTATGGATAATCTGGCTATACTTACCTGTGACATTCATCGTTCTTTTGCTAACAAACAATTAACATATGCATTCATGGCAGATATAGCCAGTGCATATGACAACATGGATCTCATTCTTCTTAAACAAATGCTGACGAAAATAGGTATTCCTCCCAGTATTTCTCATATTGTATTCTCTGTTTTTCATACTAGAAGAGTATATATTAGACATCAGGGTTTGC
>JAKCPI010007066.1:0-65517 GCA_023213315.1 Euborellia annulipes | reverse complement strand
TCTGTCCATCCGTCTGTCTCTTTATCTGATACTAAAATACCTTGAAGTGAGTTTAATAATATGTTGTTCTACACATTAACGCCAATTGCCGACACTTGACAGTGAGCTATATGGGAACTCAACTATAGGGTGAACATCATTTGATGATTTGCTTTCTTGTTTGAAAACAAATTTCATAAGAACAGAGAGGTACTTAAAGTTACTTTCTAATATTAAAGTACGTATTTAAATACCGGCTTTGTTAAATGGGTGCCATAAAAGTCTGACATTAAAAAATTTTGTGTTTTTATACATTTTCAGTTTTTTTTTCGATTTTCTATTAACGATTTTGATTAAAATTCATAAATCAACTATTTTTTAGATGCTCTTTTAAAAGTATATCAGTAAAATTTGTCGTGCAAATTGTTTGAAGTACACTTTACTGTTGTAGTATTTCAGATTTTTCAAATTAATATGGGGATTAGGGGTGTTCGATTATGGAAAAAAATAATAGATTATCGATTATGAATAATAATCGATTATTCCGATTAATCGATAATTTCGATAATTTCGATTATTCCGATTAATCTATAATTTCGATATGAAAAAAATAATCGATTTTGCCTTTTTTTTCTCTAATAAAATTTTCATTTTTCCCTTTCGCGAAAATAATCGATTTTTTTTTAAAAGAAAATAATCGGTGAATAATCGATTATTTTGCACAGCCCTAATGAGGATTTGAATGTTTCGATTCAAAAGTCACCTTTGGATCTTTTTACTCAACTTTTATAAAAAGTTTTTTGTAAGATGTATTGTAAAAAGTGGGGCCTGAATGACCAAGGTCAAAGGCCGAAAAATAAAAACTTTTACTCATTTAAATTGTTTTTTCCAATTCTTATGAAATTTTGTATTTATTTATGGTTTATAAAATATACAAATATGGGATTAAAATTTTGAAAAATAACCATAGTTTATTTCAAGCAGTCAACTTTTAAAATACACAAGAGCCTATGGATATTTTGAATCAATTGATTTTTTTACTTTTTTTTTACCTATGAATTGCAAGTGGACAAGTTTGGAACCAATGTGCTATTGGAAACTAAATATAACACACAAATATACCGAAGACAAGAGAACGTTGTGTGCTGTGCGTTAATCACGCCAGATTTTTATGGATTAGATTTCGTCCTTGATTTTGGTATTCAATTTAATTTAAAAGTAACCTTTGGAACGTAAAGCGAGATTTTTACTTTAAAAAAAAGCGAAATTTAAATCTCTGTTCAATTTCAATTGTTTATTCTAATCTTACTAATGAAATTTAAAGTTTCATTAGTAAATACTAAGTAATAAAAAGAACATACAAAAATTTTTAATTAACATCCAAACAATTCAAATGCTAAACAAGATTTTTCTATAATCATACTCTTTTACAAGAGTAGTAAGTATCCATTGCAAAAAAAAAAGTTTCGATGTTGTTAAAGTCAAGATGGGGGATTTATTAGGCGATAAAACAACGAATTTCACTTGAAGAAGAAAAAGAATAGAAAGAGAAGGTAGAGAAGATAAGATTTACAATTTCAAAGAGGGGGAAAAAACTCCCCCTATAATCAATTTATGGCGATTGACGTTAACTCGATTTTAATGTCCATATATCACTTTCTTGTGTGTCCGTGTCTGTAATTAATTAATTATTGCTGTACTTTTACTTTAAATTATTTTCTATTCGTGGTCTTACGAAATGGAATTTTTATGTTTTTATTGATGATCAAGGAATTTTTTTTTATTGTTCTAACCTGTTGATTTTGATTCTTTTTACAAAATAACTAAAAATCCCCCCCTCCTTGATGGCCGGAAGTGATAAAAGTCAATATTGATACCCTAAAGAGTCAAGGGGTGGGTTCGGATTCCATACAATTCGATGGATATTTAAATCGATTGGTATAAATAAATTGTATTGCTGTGATGTAATCTGAATCGAGGGTAGCACCAAAATGCATCTATATTTTTACTTTTTTCTCTTATATATATATATATATATTGTATTTATTTTATTAACACAGCTGACGTTTCGGTTATATGTTTGCCTGAAGATGATTCAAATATCAAGAGTGTCAGCCTTTCTGTTCTATGTTTGAACAATCTTCAAAAAAAAAAAAAAAAAAAAAAAAAATGAATCGTCAGCTCTGTCAGAGATTTTGTTCTATGCTTGAAAGCATCTATATTTTAATTTGTTTGTTTGAAGATGATATAAACGTGAGTGTAACGAGAGTAAAAGAGTGTCAGCCAGTCTTTTCTATGTTTGAACCATCTTCAGACAAAAACGAAACGTCAGCTCTGTCAGCGTTTCTGTTCTATGTTTGAACTATCTTCAGACAAACATATAACGGAAAAGTAAACTGTGGATAAATAAATATATTAAAAATATATATAGATCTATATGGGTCAGGGGCGGATTAAAGGGGGGGTGAGGGGGGCGATCGCCCCCCCCGATGCATCCTCTTTTTTGTATCATTAATCTAATAATAAAAAAAACCTGTGATCAAAATAAAGTATCCTACATGACTGAAATTTTATATTTAAGTTAGGCACCCTCCCGAGGCGCGAAAATAAGATTTTAAATAAAATCGGGCCAAAAAATACTCTAACTTTACCGATATATTTTTTCAGTTTTTTTTTTCTCAAATTTCTTGCTAACGATTTTGATAAAAATTCAAAAATCAATTTTTTTTTAGATGTTATTTTAAATATAGGCCAATATCCAATCCAATCTCATTTTTCTCTCAAAATTGTTTGAATAGGGACGGGGTCTAAATGGTCTAAATGCCGAAAAAGACCTTAAAAAAATAAAATAAATTTTACATCTTGAAATTCGAATGTACCGTACTGTCGGAAACTAAATATATGTCGTCAAAATTATCCTGTATAAATATATGTCGACACAATAAATCTGGTGTGATAAGCACAGAACACAACTTTCTTTTGCCGAAGGGTAAGAGAAAGTTGTGTACTGTGTGACCAGTCACACTAGATTTTTGTGTCAACATATATTTAGTTTCCGAAAGTACAGTACATTCGAATTTCAAGATGTAAAATTTATAAGAAAATATTTATATTTTGCTAATAACCATTTCTATGAAGTACAAGAACAAAGTGGTCTTCATAAGATTTCAATGGGAAAATGGATATAGCCTACATTTTAAAGACCATCTAAAAAATAATTGATTTTTGGATTTTAATCAAAATCGTTGGAGCGAATTTTGAGAAAATCGAAAAAAAAAAAAAACTGAAATACTACATCAATAAAGTACTAGTTATTGAAAAGCTTCGTGTCACGTCACAGGGGGGTGCCTAACTTAAATATAAAATTTCAACTTCCTAGCTCTTTTCGTTCTAGAGATATTTTGTTCACAGACACACAGACAGACAGACCATGTCGCTAAAACCACTTTTTGGATTCAGGGGACATTAAAACGTGTATATCCATCAAAATCTCGACATCGAATTTTTGACATTATCCAATTCTTTCTCTATATATATATTAACATATATAGAGGTAAGATAAAGTAAAAAACAAAACCGCCCCCACCGACAAAATTGCATTAATCCGTCCCTGATACCATTTGGTATTCAAATTATTTAAGCAAGAATTTTAAGTGAAAGATAGGCATGAGCCCCCCCCCCCCCCCAAGGTCTTTTAGGTGGGTCTTTCTTTCAGAAATTAATCCTCTTTTGTATTTATCAACTTAATTTATAAAAATTGATCAAGTAAAAAAAAGAATTATTTAAAAAATACTATTGTTAATAAATTTAAACAAATCATTTATTTAGAACACAATAAAAACGTCATCTTTTTGTTGAAGTTGCGTGATTTTCATTTCCAACACCAGAAGACCAAATCGATTGCTTTCTTTCTTTATTTTTTAATATACTTTGAAAAAGTAAAGTAAAAAAAAAAAAAAGGAAATAAGAGTGATGGGTGAGAATAAATCGATCGTGCTGGGAAAATAGACTTTTTATAAAATTTGAAATTGTCTACTCTGCGTGAACCAATGTTGTTCTTGCTGTTGTTGTTATTGGTTTGATATACGTTTTGTTGTTATTGTTGTTGTCGTCATTGGACACCCAGATCCTTTTTTGTTCATCCATGTATTTTTACGCTTAATGGTTTGTCTTGGGTGTCTTTTTCTTCTTCCCCCTCCTTTGCGGATTCTTCCTTTTTTTTATATATAAAATCAATCCAGGCTTTGATATCTTTTGTTCGGAGCAGAACAAAACCCTTCCGTTTTGGTAGCTCCCCAATTTAGATTTATCCATCTAGAAACTTATTAATTCAAATTCCCACACAATTTATTTTATTTCACTGAGTTCATTCTCCTATGCTGTTGGTAATTTAGAAAAAAATTTAAAATACCTGTCTTCTAAAAAATAAATAAGTTTCTAAATATGTAAGGGGGCGGGATACTTTGTCACAATTTTCACTTGTGATGGCAGCTTGGATTGGTTGTAAAATTTCCCTCCGCCTTCAAAATTTTCCCCAAATCAACTTGTGACAAAGTAACCTTTCCCCTACATGTATATAAAAGTGTTTATTCGCAATACGCATTTGGTATCAATTGAGTTCTAATTTTTTTGTTTGCAACCCACATCCCTTAGCTTTTAAATGTCAATATCTTTAAACT
This sequence comes from Euborellia annulipes, assembly GCA_023213315.1. Lineage (NCBI taxonomy): Eukaryota > Metazoa > Arthropoda > Insecta > Dermaptera > Anisolabididae > Euborellia > Euborellia annulipes. The sequence goes on along the minus strand of JAKCPI010007066.1, from coordinate 60,859 downwards.
CCTAAGGCATGTGAATTATTATTTATTCATAAATTTTTGATGAATTTAACTTATGTAGTTATTGCTTATGAGGAGACGACTCACACAGCACAAAATATTGCAGCAATGTTGCAGAAATATTGCGAATCTTGCTCAATATTGACAATATTGCCGCAATATTTCTGCAATGTTGCAAAAAAGCGGACATAGGAATATTGCAACAATATTACTGCAATATTCCTAGCTTGGAATATTGCCGCTGCAATATTGCAGCAATGGTGGCAAGATTTGCAATATTGCATCAATGTTGCTGCAATATTGTTAATATTGAGCAAGATTCGCAATATTTCTGCAGCATTGCTGCAATATTTTGTGCTGTGTGGGGATTAGCCAAGGAGATAAAGCAGTTAAGCTTATAATTCTGAGTTGAAGAAAACTCGATTTCAAATCCATTAATCCTAAATATTTGAAATGCCTCCTCCTGAGAAAGGAAACGGGAACCCACCTCAGTATTATTCCCATGAAAGTTACTCCTCAAAGTAACCACAACTTGTCAGCTTGAACGCTAATGCCTGAAGAGAGAGAGAAGAGAGATGCTTAAACTCCCCCATCCTGGTGGTCGCTCATTCTTCATTCTGGCCACAGTCATGGTATAATAAAATCATGATCAAATTATTATCAAGATTAAAATTGCTTTAAAAAATAAATTAAATTTCCTTTGCAAATATATGGCGGATGTTTTGTAAAGGCATCCTCGTAAAAAATTCTCATATTAAAGGCGTTATGACAAAGAGAAGAAACCCCTTCTTTATTTATATTTCTTATGAAAAAAAAACTTAATTAAATGGATTCAAATAATTTATAATTGTCTTCTGTTGGACCGTAAAATTGTTAATAAAACGATATTGTTTTTATGTTTGTCACCGCAATCTGTCTTGTGGTTTTTCGTTAAACTTGTTTAATTTTTTTCTCCTTCTTCAACAACGAACACTCTGTATTTTTTTTTCCAAAGCCCATTCATTATTCTCTTGTTGTTGAGGACAATTAGTTATTTCATTTTTGAACCACAACCAGAGGACCTCCTGCGAAACCGCAAACCCGCGCATCCACTTCCCGTTTTTTCCTTCATTACATTTTATTTTTATTAAATTTTATTAACTCTGCATTTTAAAGCTGCATAGCATACCAAGCTGTTAAGACAATTTAAATGGTTCTTACATCCATAGATGGTTTCAAAAAATTCAATTGGGAATGAATGCAGCGTAATTATTATTTATTAATATTTTTATATTTTCTTCTTTGATAAATTCATTTTAGTGGGTGATTTAGGCCGAGACCGTAAACTACATATTTCGGGACTTCCCCAAGAAAAACATTTTTCTAGAAATCAAAGACCAATATTTTAAATTTTACTGAGTTAATATAAAAATATATTTTTTAGATGCTCTTTAAAATTTATATTCTCATTTTTCACTTGAAATTGTTTGAAGCCCACTTTACTCTTATAATTCATAGGAAAGATAGAAAAATTACCAGGGCACCGAAATTTTCCCATGTTCATAAATTTTACATCTTGAATTCTATCTAATGTAGGTCTAATTTAGGTATACCTAACTTAAATATAAAATTTCAACCTTCATATTGCCGATCCCAAAATACCATTTGCCATAGATTTTATTTACAAAATTTTATTTTTTATCTACAGTACTTATTTCATATTTTTTCATATCTTTTTCATACTACGGTATGCATATTTATTTAATTATATCTTAATTATCTCGATAAATGTCATATGAATTTATTTATTTATAGGGCACTAAAAGAATAAGTATAAAATTTTCACATAATCTTCACTATAATGAAACCATTTTATTTGATATTCATTGTATGTTTTAATACATTTGCTATAATATTTTATTCCATTAATCATGTCCAAGTTCCGGGTTTAAAGACCTTTTAATTGCCTTCGCCATACATTTCAATTGCTTATCTCATTTCAGAGTAAATAGAAATAATCATAATTAACATCTCTAAATGTGCTTCAAATGAATTAAGTTACTCTGACAATATGTCATATATTGTAATTAACAAGACCTATCTGACTTATTTGTTCATAATTCGCTATTTAAAATACCGCAATCTTTAAAAAAAACGTCGCCTTTCCTATAAAAAAAAAAAAAAACTCAATCTATAAATTACCATCAATTTATTCATATTTTCTCTCTTACAATGTTTAACGTGAGACAACTAATTGGTAATTCATTAATAGATTCTATCAAACATTGAAATTATAGTAAATATAGGCCTACTAAATTTCTTGAAAAACGTTTTCATCTTCTTTGGAAAAATTATTTTATAATTATCTACAATATATACAAGAAATGATCATTTTGTAAGTAGCGGTAGCACTTGGAATAAAAAGCCCATGATTTGACATATATTTATTATTTTTATTTATAGGATTTTATTCAATAATGGTAAATTAAAATAAATTTTTAAAACTTTTAAAATCCAATGTCCGATCTGCTATAATTCTAACTAGTTAACTTGTTCTCAGTTGATGTTGTTGTTGTTGTTGACGTCGGCTACTCTGTTCATTTACACCCGAGAGGGAAAATTTAAAAAAAAAATTCTTTTAATTTTTTTTTTTTAATCAGAAATATGTATTATTTTTTAACCAGATTAAAATTAGTCATTCTTGGTCGCCAAAAATACTGTCCTGATGTTTTTTTCCCCATTTTGTACTCTTGTACTTGTAAAATTCTTTCCTGATCTAGTTCTACTTCTGACCCAGGATAGATAAAAAGAACACACCTATTATATATGATCTTTTCAGGATATTCTGAAAAGTTTTTTTTTTAATAGATAGGATTAGAAGGCCTTGTTCAGTCCGTTGAATGAAACAAAATATATTTTAAAAATATATCTTATTTATTTATTAATTTAATTTCCTCATACCACAGGTTTCGACCGCTGTGTCGCAGGTCTTCCTCAGTGTGAAGAGAGTGGAAATTTGTGGATGCATTGCAAAACAAGTTATTAAAATACAGTAGGCCTACATAATTGTTAAATGACATACCTATAATTGTGTGTGCATCAACAAAGAAACCAGATCTCCCTCTATTTGTGTGCAATGCATTGAATCTATATTTTAATCTGTATTTTAATAACTTGTTTTGTAAGGCATCCACAAATTTCCAGACTCTCTTCTCACTGAGGAAGACCTGCGGCACAGCGGTCGAAATCTGTGGTATGAGGAAATTAAATTAATAAATAAATAAGATATATTTTTAAAATATATTTTGTTTCATTCAACGGACTGAACAAAGCCTTCTATTCCTATCTATTGGTAAATCTAGTCCTGGGTGAGTGCAATTTTTTTTTTTTAATTGTTACTAAATGATTCTGTTTGTTTGCTCTTTTTATTAATTAATTTAAGGTAAACACCCCAGTAATGGGCCAGGGACCAGTAGATGGCCATTTTGAAAAGAAGATAAAAAATAAGAATTCAGTGGGATATTTTGAAATGATTGCATATACATAAACAAGTTGTGTCTTCTGTGCATCCGTTGTATTCAAGGGCGGATCTAGAGGTGTTTCTCGGGGGGGGGGGGGGGTAATCTGGTGTGGTTGGTCGCACAACACACAATTTTTTCCTAATTTCGGTAATTTAAAGGCGCATTCTGTTCTTGTTTGCCAGAATATAAATACAAATCAAATTTTTAAGTATTAATTTTTAAAAATTTACATTCAAAATAAATTTTTTTTTGAAAAAAAATATTTTTTTCAAATCTTGGGGGGGGGGGGTAATTGCCCCCTTTACCCCCTCCCCCCTTGTATCCGCCCTTGGTTGTATTATGCATCCATCACAAAAAAATTTGTTTGCATCAATACTACGGTTGCGCTGATGCTCGAAATAGATGCACAGAAGACAACTTGTTTATGTACCGTATATACAATCATTTCAAAATATCCCATTGAATTCTTATTTATTTTATTTATTTATTTATTATACGGCATTTCGAGCTGCTTCGCTCATTGCCGGGGTTGAGTAAATTCTGAGATACAATTTGATCCATAGCAGTACAAAATTATTACAATTCTTTTCAATATACCAGGTAAATGACATTTATAATTACAAATCTTCTCCCTCATCTTTAAAAAAATTGCTAAGGCTCACCGCTTCTATCCCATCCTGCCATTGAATTCTTATTTTTTTATCTTCTTTTCAAAATGACCATCTACTGGTCCCTGGCCCATTACTGGGGTGTTTACCTTATAGAATTTAAAAAATTTTCTTTAATTTACTTAATCTATTTGTTTATGAAATTTTATTTAATCAGCTAGTCTTATAATATATATATTGAATTAATTATCTGGGATTGATTTATAGAGTGATAAATATAAAAAATCCTTAGCATGAGGGTGAGAATGCCTTCGATCGCCTCCTATATGACGAGGGAACAACCGTGCATGTTATATTATCTTGCGCAAAGGCAATATCTTAATCAATGAAGTTTATCTGAAATGAGATGCTGTTATTGTTAGTTCAAAAACAGAATTTTCGAAAATCCTCCCGAAAGCTCATTTATTATAAAGAAAGGAAATCTGATTTGAATTATTAATTTTTTTCTTAATTCAAATAGATAAAGAATCAGATATAATTAAAAAAAACTTACTAAGATAGTTAATTATATTTTGAGACGGCAAATTTTTAAATAAAATAAATATTGGCTTAAATTAATAAAACTATTTAAAAAAAAAACAACACATTTTTACCTTGAATAATAAAATTTTTTCCTTCACTTCCGTCATTAACGTCAGACCTGACACGTGTTTACTCTGAGGAATAACTTTCGTAGACGGATGGAAAGATAAAGAGATTTGGACAGCATATATAGACTTTTTTTGATTCACCGCCTATAAAATATATTTTTTAATTTTGTTTAAGGTCTTTTTCGGTATCTGGCGCCATTTAGACCCCGTCCCTATTTATTTCAATTGATCGATATCCAAATATTCTTATTTTAATATTTATAACTAAATAATTTTTCAAAACAAGATATTTTGACTAGATGGTTTTAAAGGGAGAGTCTCAAAAAACCGTTATTAGCCAATTCAGAAACTGTTTACTCTAGGCGGCAAGAGATGGCGTTATAACTATAGTTCTGCCCATAGGGAAACAAGCATTTTAGTCCATTTCATTTGAAAGGTTCCAGCAAATTAATTAAAGGCAAAAAATTAATTATTCCTTAACACAATTATTATTGAACCTCTCAAAATCAGCACCTCGAGAAGGGCGCCTTAAATAAATAAAAATTATTGTTTAGTGGAGGGCTAGAATGTATTCTCAATTTTCACAATATGACCCGAAAAAGTCTTCAGCAAAAAAAAGCCAGAACAAAATTCTTAACAAAAGAAACAAAGAAGGCTATATCAACTTACAAGAAAATTCCCTGGGTGGCCACGAATATATTTCATTATAAGGAAATATTAATATTCCTGTTATAAGTAAATTTAATATATATTTTGTGAACCCCTAAATAGTTCCTGGATACGAAAGAGTTAATGAAAACAAAAATATAATTTCTGGATTAAAAATAAAAAAAAATTAGGTTTATCTAGAGGAACTATTTGAACTCAAATTATCCAGTCAGTGAATGGTGATTTTATTGTTTTAAAATAAAACAAACATAATTGTGAATTCCAATTAGGTTTGTATGTAAAAGATGTTTAGTTAGAGAGGGCGGATTTCCGCTTGTGGCAAATGGTTGTTTTATTTCAATTATTCCTATCAATTACTTTGACAAATATAATAGGGAGCATTTTCTCGTAATTCGTCTGCCAGTTATGTTTTGTTACGTTATGGCCGACGGGGGCCGCTTCTTGCCTTTCATTGGTCGAGCCACCCACCCCCACCCATAACCCTTCAACATTCGTAACCAGAAGCCCCGCCTTCTTATTGTCCGAAAAAACAAGCGGCGTGACAGCCGGTCATTTAGGGTCTCTGGATGAGATGCTCTTAGCAGAGCACCTAATAAATTACGTATACAAATTTTCTTTAAAAAGATATTATAAATCAATCTCTTTCCAAAGAACCAATTATTAAAATTCTAAAAAACATGATTCTTTTTATTTGTAAACGACTAATTGTTTATTGAAAATATATTTAAATTATTTAATTTATTTCCCCCTCCAGAGATAGAGCATTAGCTTCTAGTGCCAACCCCTTGACCGAGGGTTCACTCCAATTTATTTCAATTGAATTGGATACCAATAAATACGGACGGGTCTAAATGGCCTCAGATGCCGAAAAGACCTTAAACAAATATAAAAATTTAAAAAAATCCCCCCCCCCCCAATATATATGTTAATCTAACTATCTTTGAAAGTCTAATGCCCGTTTGTACCAACACATCTTACAATGTTAGATCTTAAATTTAAAATGTACAGATGCTGGCCCGGAGAATTTGCCAATTTACACAATTTATTAATTAAATTATATTGAATCGATGACAACCGAAGGACGTTCCATACTCTGGTTCCTCGGGGACACCTATCCCAGTTTTCGTCGTTCTTAGTTTTTTAAGTTATTTTACTAAATTTATTCGTCTATTATCGGTCATTGTTGCGATAATAATTACCGCAATAATCGATTTCGTGATCGGAATAATTTTGTCTTTTATCTTGATTATAATGGAGAAATGGAGATATCAGCCAAATTGGAATTATCTAGCTTCAATAAAACTCCCAAAATAAGACGTTTCGACCTAAATTTATTTGGCCATAAATGCAGCCCGAAACGTCTTATTCTGGGAGAAACATTGAACCTAGATAATTCCAATTTGGCTAATATCTCCATTTCTCCATTATAATCACATCACAGTCACAACCTCAAAAAGCAACTTTTATCTTGATTTTTTTTTTCCGGCATCTCAGGCCATACTGATACTCAAACTATTCTTACGATATACCGGTATATTAGTGCCCAGGCATATTGATTGATACCATTTGATATCCAAATGATTTAAATAAATATTCATAGGAATGCCTGGGTACCGAACCCGCACCCCTTAGCTTTAAGCCATTCAATATTGACATTTGTCGAATTCTTTAACCACTCGACTAGGGGGGCATCATGTTATTTATGTCATTGTGATATTTTACTTTTGGAACTCTATTTCTTGCTATTTCTAAAATTAAATATCCCCATTTAATATTAACTTATATTTATCTTTGAAACTTTTAATATTTTATTTATCTTATATTTCTTATATAATAGGCAAGCAAATCGGTGAATCTTTCTACTGTATACTAATAATTTACAATAAGTGTAAAGTTAATAATTAATAATTCCTTGAGAGTGGCGGACCAATAAATCCTCCTGCAATAATTGTCTTTATAAACGCCTATTATTTATTGATAATAATCCATTTTAAGTTGTAATTTTTTTTTTATTTGATTTTCTAAATTTCATATTTTTTTTTAAAGCTCATTCAATTCTTTTACACAAATTTTATCTCTGTGAAATTGTTCTTAATTTCACCGAGTTTATCGGCCTGATTGAATTAATTTCTATTTTTGTTTTTTATACAAAAAAAAGCATGAAATAATTAAAAAAAAAATACTTATTAAAAAATACTAACAAATCATTTAAAATTTCTCCTTTTCCGTATCGATTTGATCCCGAATTGCAGATCCTTTCTTACGGATTTAATTCGTTCGTGATCGGAACCAAATTGCACACCGACTCATTGCAATTCAAAATTTTTAGCTCCAATAAAATTGAAAACAAAGCCCAGATGTTCTTTTGTTTTATTAGAAATTCTTGCAATAAAAACATTTTTTTTTTTTTTTAATCAAATGATAAAACCTGCTGCAAAGAAAAATTCGTTTTTATTTAGAGTAGTTTTTTCTAATATTCCTTTATTCTAATTCTTTTGTTAATTTAAATGTGTATTTTTTATTAATAGGCCAAATATATTGGAAAACTGATTACCTACCTGTACAGTATATCATATAAAGAATTTTTATGTATTTGAAATATATATAGTTCTATATAATTCGCTAATGTCCGCCTGTCTGTCTGGCGGTGCGGCTAGTTAAAAAAAGAGATATTTTTATAAAAATTGAATTTTTTAATGCCACTTATTTTGCCTCTTTCAAATCTAACAATAAGTTATTTCATTATAATATTCAGGACCGTAGCGGGGGATTCCAAACCCCCGAAATCCCAAAAAAATTATGAATTTTTAACTTTATGTTTTGTGTTAATCTTAAATACTGTTAAAAATTTTCAAATATTAATTTATATACTTTTATTTTTGAGGAGGTTTGGTTTGTCTTAAATCATCACACCCCTCCCCCCCCCCACCCCGCCGAAAAATTTTCTGCTTGCAATCTTATACACGACGACCTGGCTGCTGTTCCCGGGAAGGCTCCCTTCCCTTTCTTCTAATTAAATAGAGCCATTTGACTCAAGAAATTTTATTAAAAAAAAATTTTATTTAAAATATTTTGAATTAAGATAGACGTTTAACTTTGGTCATGTTATATCTAGGGCGGATACAAGAGGTGTAAAGAGGGTAATTAGCCCCTCCCCTCGAGATTGGAGAAAAATATTTTTTTTTGAGAATTAAATTATATTACTTTCTCTTACCTATGTATATATGTAATATATATATAGAGAGAAAGTATTGGATTCATGTCAAAAATTCGATGTCGAGATTTTGATGGATCTTCACTAGGGTGGCCGCAAAAAACAAAATTTTTTAATTTCTTTCGGCCGAACATCCTAAAAGTTGTCTTTTGGCTAGAAAATGATAATGTCAAAGTTTTAGCTAAAGTGGGTAACGTTAACCCGTGCCTCATTGGGGTTAAAATTTTGAAAAAGTGCGATTTTATTTAAAAATTCGCAGTTTTTACTTCATAAAACGAAAACAAAGTATTGTAGAAAAATGAATCTTGGCTCATTTCATAGCAAATTTAATTCTCTTGAGGTTTTATAATAACCATTTTTTCATTAAAACTTATAGATTTAGATGATTCTGGGACGGAGTTTTTAATTAAAATAATAAATATGAATAAATAAAAAAAATATTTTTATATAAATTTATATTTTTTAGTATTAAAAATTTTTGTTTTTGTATTATATTATTAAATGTGTGTGGGGAGGGGGGGGGGGCGTCATACGATTAAATATTTTTAAGGGAGGCGTTGTAACATAAAGTTTGAAAACCATTGATTTAAAGTAAGACTCATTCTAGAAAATTATACTCTGTGTAAAACCCAAAGGCGGATCCAAGGATTTTTCAGGGTTTTAATTTTTTTCTGGCTAGACGCGAAGCTCGCGGAAGGCGATAGCATTGTTAATTATTTTATTTATTAGGATTGGATAAGGGGTTGGAAAATTGAAAAGAATGTTTTTTAAATTTATTTTAGCTAAATCGAAGCCAAATAAATAGAAAACTTTCAAAAAATAGCGCTGATTATTATTTTATAATATCAAGGGTTGATTAGGGATGAGATGAAGGGTTGATTATTTAAGAAAGGCCTTGGAATATTCCAAATCACTTGTTGACATTTTTTTCCATCTCTAAATATAGTTAGATTAAAGTAAAATGTATTTTTTTACTTTTAATAAAAAGGGAATTGCTATGTCCATCTATTTATTCCTTTACAGAGATAAGAGAGTCGAATCTCTCGTTCAGTCGAGTCGAGTGCGTTGCCGGCTGGCAGGCGCGGAGCTCCTTGTTCTCTTATTTATTTGTGTGTAAAGTGCAACCCACCCTGACCTCACCGTCAGCCAGTACACCCTCTCGAGACTCTTATTAAAGGTAATTATTATGCATTTTATCGTTGAAAAAACAAATGATAGAAACAAATAATTTAACTGCGAAAAACGATTCCTTTGAATATGAAATTAAATATTTTGCATTTCACTAAGGGTAGAGGGAGAATATAAGGGGGAGTGCAGGTGTCATTGAAAAAAATTTGTTTTTTATTTATTCTCGCGGAGTAAAAAAAAAATTCCTAGTCATATGCAGCCAAAATTATTGTGACGTTTCGGCCTTCTTAAGAGCGGAAGAAAATTTTAATTTCAAAATTATAATTGTAATTTTTCATTCAAAATTTTCATTCAATAACTAGGAATTTTTTTTTTGACTCCGCTTTAATATAAAATTATATTTTTTAGGATTAAAAGTTTTTGTTTTTGTATTATTTTATAAAATGGGGGAGGGGGGCGTCATAAGATTAAATATTTTTAAGGGAGGCGTGGTAACATAAAGTTTGGAAATCACTGATATAGACCATTTGATATAACATTTTGCCGGGAAAATATTCCGAAGGGAATGAAATTTTTACTACCCCATACTCTAGAATGCCAATCCTAAATTTTCGACCTCGAAGACCGTGTGGGGGTTGGGGGGGGAGGAGGGGGGACAAAAACCTCAAAAATTTGAGAAATCTTCAGGTTTTTGATTATATCTCGTAAACTATTTATATTTTGTGAAATATAGTACAATACAAAGTTGTAGAGCATTAAATTTGCTAAAATTTGATACATAAAACGAATTCGTAGACTCAATACTAACCGAAATACGGCCGGTCAATTTGACAAAATATAAATAGTTTACGAGATATAAGCAAAAACCTGAAGATTTCTCAAATTTTTGAGGTTTTTGTCCCCCTCCCTCCCCCCCCACACGGTCTTCGAGGTCGAAAATTTAGGATTGGCATTCTAAAGTATGGGGTAGTGAAAATTTCATATTTTCTTGGCAAAATGTTTTTTTTTTTTTTTTTTAAACATTCACACTTTTTTCTCACTCACACTCACACACACATTCACACTGTCTTTTCGGCAGCTCAGGCCATATAAGACATTTACGATAACCGTTATTTATGAATTTATATATATTAGGGTCCAGGCATTTTTATTTAAGCCATCTGGTATCCAGATGGCTTAAATAAAATCATCGGACTGCCTGGGGTCCGAACCCGCGACGTTTGGTATATGAGGTTAGCACGCTAACCTCTACACCACGCCCCGTGGGCTGGCAAAATGTTATATCGAATGGTCTCTATTGTGATTTTCCACTTATTTTTCAGAAAGAGCAATACATCAAAATCGAAATGCTAATTTGTAAATATCACTAAATCTATAAGTTTTAATGAAAAAATGGTTATTATAAAACCTCAAGAGAATTCAATTTGCTATGAAATGAGCCAAGACTCATTTTGCTTCATAGGAAAGATAGGAGAAATGGTTGCCATGGTTACAAAATATAAATATTTTCCCATAATTATGAATTTTACATCTTGAATTTTAATATATCGGCGGAAACTAAATATATGTCGACACGAAAAATCTGGTGTGGCAAACACAGAACACAACTTTCGATTACCGAAGGTAAGAGAAAGTTGTGTGCTGTGCGACAGTCACACCAGATTTTTCTACGATACTTTGTTTTTGTTTTATGAAGTAAAAACTGCGAATTTTTAGATAAAATCGCACTTTTTCAAAATTTTAACCCCAATGAGGCACGGGTTAACGTTACCCACTTTAGCTAAAACTTTGACATTATCATTTTCTAGCCAAAAGACAACTTTTAGGATGTTCGGCCGAAAGAAATTAAAAAATTTTGTTTTTTGCGGGCACCCTAACCTTCACGTTTTGAGGTCCCCTGAATCCAAAAAAGTGGTTTTCGCGACATGGTCTGTCTGTGTGTGTGTGTGTGTGTGTGGGTGGGTGTGTGTGTGTTCAATTTTAAGCATGAAGGAATTGAGCTACAAGGTTGAAATTTTATATATAAGTTTTGTACCCTCCTGGACTGGAAAAATAAGCTTTTAATTAAAATCGGCCAAAGTGTACTAGTACTTTACTGATGTACTTTTTCAGTTTTTTTCGATTTTCTCAAAATTCGCTCTAACGATTTTGATTAAAATTCAGAAAATCAATTATTTTTTAGATGCTCTTTCAAATGTATTTTCTCGTTTTGCCCTCAAAATTGTTTGAAGCACACTTTACTCTTGTGCTTCATAGGAAAGATAGGAGAAATGGTTGCCATGGTAACAAAATATAAATATTTTCCCATACTTATAAATTTTACATCTGAATTCCAATGTTCCGTACTGTCGGGAACTAAATATATGCCGACACAAAAAATCTGGTGTGACAAGCACAGAACACAACTTTCGATTACCGAAGGTAAGAGAAAGTTGTGTGCTGTGCGCCAGTCACACCAGATTTTTTTAAACATAGTTTGGGCTGGTATCACAAGATAAAACACTGTTTATTAAAATTATTTCAAAGAATTTCTCTGATTAACTTAAGAACAATGTTATTTACGTATTCTATAATCCAAGGAGTGTGATAAGTCTTTATTCCCCTTACAAAGAATAAGTTGATTTTTAGTAGTTGTTAATTTATTGTTTTATATATAGAAAGATTTTTTAGCCATTGGCTGACTTATTCGTGACGATAAAAAACATTGAATAATTTTTACGCATATTAGTTTATTATAATTCCAAATTATTCATGGTACTTAATTATTCCTGATTTTTTATTGCCAATTTTTCATATTCAAATTTCTGTCGATGCTCTTCTTTTTAAAAGAATTCGTTTGATTCGCCAATCTAGAGAAGGTGGCTTCAAGTTTTCTGCTATGAAATTTATTTGTGCTTGAGAAAATCCGATAAGAACACGCAGAGACGAGCTGAATAATAATAAGATTGTAGTTCAATATCGAAGAAAGGATCAATCCGAGTGTTTTTGATTTGTTCCGCATTTGGGAGACTGCAAAGAGAGAAGCGGCAAAAGAACAAGGAGGAGGTGGAGACGGATAGTTTTCGTCTTAGTCTTAAGAAGCGATGCTGTTCGGAATTTTATTGGCAGATGAGGTGGGGCCCTGGGAGCTCATCAGTACATGATTCTTGTTCAACCAGATGGGCGAATTGCTAAAGAAACGAGGAAATTTTTTTTCTAATCTGATGGAGTAATATTCAATAAATCCTATTAAATGACGTATCTGATGTGAAATGGGGATGGGAGATGAAAAAATTTAATTCTCTAATATAAAAAATTCAAAATGCAAAATGATTAAAACTTTACTATATCCCAACCTCTTGACAATTTTTTTTTTTTTTATTAAAAAACATTCACACTTTTTTTTCCTCATTCACACTCACACTCACACACACATTCACACAGTCTTTTCGGCAACTCAGGCCATTTAAGACTTTAGACGATAACCGTTGTAATTAATATATCAATTTGGGGTTCAGGCATTTCTATTTAAGCCATCTGGTATCCAAATGGCTTAAATAAAATCATCGGACTGCCTGGGTCCGAACCCGCGACGTTTGGTATAGGAGGTAGGCACGCTACTTACTACGCCAAACTCGGGGGCCTCTTGACAATTAAAAAAGCTTTTAATTAATGGTGGTTAAGATGTTGAATAGAATAGAATTTCTTTTTTTTTTTTAGTCTTATTTTGACAATATTAGCTAATTAGAAAAATACTCCTTGAAAATTTGATTGACCTTTTTTTTAATCTATCTTTAATTTTTTTTTACGTCAATTATACTTTGTCTAATAGGAGAAGTAGAGATTTGAAACAGTGTATAATGAGACCATATCAGCTCGATTTATTTAACTATTTCGTTGGCAACTATTCTTATAAAAGTCCATCTGTAAACGCAAATCACAAAATTTAATTATTTTCCAAAAAAATATCCAATATTTCAGAATTTTTTTTTTAAATTATATTGACTAGAATGACAGATGGATATTAAAAAAAAAAAAATCCTGACTGAGAGGGATAATTTTTTGCTGATTTGTTCCGCTCGCTGTGAGTCGATATTGGGTTGCTCATCGGTTCCCATGTCCCCTTGGGATGCTGGGCGGCAAGTCCCGCACCGTAGTGGCACTCGTGCGCAGCGGCGGGACACGCGCGTGCAGCCTTTTTATTCCGGGACAACTAAAGAGCCCAATCATCGAAGCTCTCATCTCCCGTCCTTCTCATTACTATTTAATCATTTCATCTTAAAATTAAAACTTCATTAATTTGTAGACTAATTTTATGTATTGTCTTTTACAAATTGAGGTGAGAATCTGAATGATATACAATAGGGCTTCTGAATTTTGTTAGTATGATTATAAATCCCATTTGTTGAATCTAAAAATATATTCGTCAGTGATTTCGCTAATGTAAATCTGAAAAAAAGGAGTCTATCTATATTTTTAAGGAAAATAATAAACAGATTTTCTTTAAAATTACATAGGGGTGGTGAGCGAAGTAAGCATAGCTAGAGAATTTTGTTTGAGCTCCCGAAATTATTATACTTAAGGTTATAAAATAAAATAATTTCTTCAATAACACAGGGCAACAGTAATTTTGATACCGGGGTATTTTGAGCTATTCCTGGGTTTATATATAACTATAGTTTTAGAGATATAGAGAAAGTTAAATTTTAATAGAAAAAATGCTTAAAAGCGGGTTTTATTTTGAATTTTGTAGATTTTTTTTTTAGAACGTTACCCCTTAAAAATGCAAATAGTTTAAATGAATAAAAATATAAAGTTTCAGCCCAATCTGAAGTGGTTTAGTGGTGCAAATCACAGCTGAAGTTTTAAAAAATCGAATTTTTCCAGTTTTTTTTTAACTTTGGGCACCTTTAATACAATTTTCACCATCCCTGAATACAATGAACATTTATTTACGATATTTTTTAAATTTCCAAAAATCATTCATTGGTGAAAATCTGTAAATTATTATCGAAATTATAAATAAAACAGTTGCTTAAATCAGGATTCAGCGCTATCCGTATTCCCAAGAATAGCTCTAAATGTAATTTCTACGTAAAACACAATTTTATCATAAAATTTTCTTATTTTTGATTTTTAAAAAACCTATAACTATTTTAATAATTTCGTTAATAATTAACAGATTTTCACGAATGAATTATTTTTGGGGAGTTAAAAAACTTTATAATATCGTAAGAATAAGTTTTGAATAGTACCTCGTATACCGAACCTCGCGGGTTCAGACCCAAGGTAGTCCGATGATTTTATTTAAGGCATTTGGATACCAAATGGCTTAAATAAGAAAGAATGCCTGGACCCCAAATAATATATATCCATAACGGTTATCGTCAGTCTTAAATGGCCTAAGTTGCCGAAAAGACTGTGTGAATGTGTGGGTGCATGTGAGTGTGAATGAGAAAAAAGTGTGAATGTTTAAAAAAAAAAAAAAAGTTTTGAATAATAAACAAAAATTCACGAATGCTAAAAATTGTATTAGAGGTTAAATTAAACAGAAAAAATTCGATTTTTCTGAAATTTTAACCACCAAATCGCCTCCAATTGAACTGAAACTTCATACTTTTATGTATTTCAACTATCTGCATATTTTTAAAGTGTTAGCCTATAATAATTCAAAATAAGAGCCACTTTGGCGCCCATTTTCAATAGTACAATTTAATTTTCTCTATATCTCAAAAACTAGAGCTGCAGCAAAACTGATGGCCTATTTGTAGTACCCATATACCCAGGAATAGCTCTATTATTTCAATGCACCAAAAAAAGTTGTTGTTTTTTATTGACCTAAGTAATTTTTCAAAAAGGTTGTTGTACTAAAGGTATTTATTAAAAATATTTGTAAAAATCTTTTTAATATTTTCCTTGAATTTCAACATTTTTTTATAGAAAAAAATTCTTAAGTAGACTTAAATTAACAATCATATTATGTATTAGTTTTCTTAACCGAATTAATTGACTTTTATAACCCCCTGATTTTGAAGAGAATTTGGACGTTTTCTCCTGGGGCTTAGGTGATTATCACCTGTTTTACTTATGCAATTAAGTCTAATTAGGTTGTATTTATTTTTTATATTAAAAGCATTAGCATATCTGATGAAAAGAAGGAGGCGTTTGGAGGGAAGCGGGAGTGAAGGGGCGGGATGATTATTTTCCGTTTTCTGAATTTTTCTCATAAATTGTGGATTTTGTTTAATGTTTTAAATAGAAAGGAAGAGAACAAGAAATATACACTTATTTATAAACAAGTTTTGAACGAGTTTTATAACTCGTCTCATTAGTGTCAGAAGAAGCATTAATATTTTTATTTACTAATGAAAAAAAAAAAAAAGAAAAATAAAAAATAAGAAAATCTTAAAAATATATTTCGAACAATAACAATAATGTCAGTCTTAATTAAAGATGGCGTTCAAGGCGCGTAGCAACATCGAGGCATTCATTATCATGTCATCGAAGTTGTGTTAGTACTTAGAAATTAGCTGATATTAACTACTTAGGAAGAAATTTATAAAATATAATCTTTTTTCTTCACCTCTTAATTTGTAATTTTTTTTTTTTTAATTTATCCATAAAGAAAATAACTAATAGCCTCATACTCATTAAAGACATATGCATAATAATAAAGTTGAGAAAAACAAAACAATTCTTTCTCTAAAAAACTTTAACTATTTTATTTAATTGCAATCATGGATTCAGTGAAGACATTTTTAGGTCTTTAAAAATATTGAAATTTTTTCCATGGTTTTTGAAAAATTCTTATTTGAAATGTCTGGTCAAATATATTAAAAAAACTTAGTCAATTGCTCGAATTTTTGAAATCCTTTTATCTTTTTTATTTCCTCTCTTATACTGTATGTATATATTGAATATATAACTGTTACAGAGAAAGTATTAGATTTATGTCAAAAATTTGATGATATTTTGTTGGATATACACGGAGGTCCAAAAAATGTTAGGTTATATTTATCATGAATGTGTTTATTAAAGCTTTTGTGGTTTGAAATATTATTATTAGGAGAATTTTTAATTATAGACCACATTTTTGATTTAAATATTTATTAAAAATGTACTGAGTTAGTTCATTTGAGTCGGAGCAAGTGCACAGTACTTGATAACGGCTGCAGAATAAGCAGTTGAAACGTTGAATAGTATTTATATATTTTTAATAAATATTTAATACAAAAATGTGATCTATAATTAAAAATTCTCTTAATAAAGTCCAAAAAATGGTTTTCGTAACATGCATGATCTGTCTGTGTCTGTGTGTGATTCTGTTTGTGAACAAAATATCTCAAGATTGAAAAGAGCTAGGTGGTTGAAAAATTATATTTAAGTTGGGTACCTTACTGGACGAAGCTTTTAAACAAAATAATACTAGTACATTACTGATGCACTTTTTTACGATTTTTTCAAAATTCACTTCAACGATTTTGATTAAAATTCAATGTTTAGCTGGTCTTTAAAATGTATATTCTTATTTCTACTTACATTGTACTCATCCCGGGTATCCATAGCAGCTTAGCCCTTTTTTAAAACCTTTTTCTAAAAGTATTTTCAATAATAAAATTAATTAATTAAAATTAATAAAAGGAGAGTCAATAAGGATAGTCTCTGTCGAATGAATCCCAAAAATTGAAAATTTTTCGCTTTTAATTAAATTACGCTATAGTCAGTTCTTATGAGCTGAAACGAGCATAAACAAAAATTATAATACAACGCCATAAAAATTAGGCTATTATTATAAAAAATTATAAAAATTAGATCTTAGAATTACCTCAATCTCAATGAAAAGCACATCGATAGAGTTTTGTTATATATTATGATATACAAAATTATTTGTTCCTCTAAATATTTATGTTATTTGAAACTGTATCTTGAAACAGGGGGAGGGGGGGGGGCCCCCCCCCCATCCCAAAATATATATTTGTAAAACCAAAATTTTTTTAAATTTTTTAAAAAAAATTTAAATTTTTAAAAAATATTTTTAAAAAAAAAAATTTTTTAAAAAATTTTTTTTTCCCCCCCCCACAAAATTTTTTTTACCCCCCTTTTTAAAAAAATTTTTTTTAATTTTTAAAATTTTTTTATGTTCTTCAATTGTATATAAGCTACATTTGAGACTTGGCCATATATGGTATACTGAAGAGCTTAAGATAACTAATGTAGACATTTTATATTTTATATACAATATAATTTTGTATATGATAATATATAACCATATATTTTTGCATCTCGATGAGATTTTGTATATTTTAAGACTAATTTTTATAATTTTTATGTTGTATTATAATTTTTATTTTTGCTCATAAGTACTGATGATGGCGTTATTTAATTCAAGCCAAAACGTTTTCTTTTATTGAAATTTTTATTTGAAGGAGGCTATCCTGTTTTGCTGACATCCTCTCCTTTTATTAATCTAATTCGTTTGACAGCCACGTCTCTCATCGATATCATTAATTAAAATGATATGGTTACCCATCCACTTGCGTTTCTATATTATATTAGTTGTTGTGTAAAGAAACAATCCATTTTCTTTTTTCATTTCAAGTTGAATAAAGCAATTTTCAAATAAAGAAACAGAGTCTGAGCTTGATTAGCGGTTGGCTTTATACAAACGCTTTCGGCACAGACAATTTATTTAATTTCAAATTAAATTTTAATATTATAATATGCGCTCGAATATGTTTTTTTATTTATTTATATTTTTTTTTTGTTATGCCGCGATGATTGTTGTGGCATTGTGTATTGTCTGGTCTGTTTGTGTCTCCATTGTGTGCTTGTTTCTTGTTGGTGGGTCCCCCCCAAGAACAAATGATGGCGGCATCTGCCCCCCCGAAGAAGGCAACCTCCCAGAACCGAAACGAATCCTTTCGCCACGCACCGCAGGATTAATACAAAAAGTGTGTGGTCAGTGACAAATATTTGTGTCTCGGAGATGGGACCGCCTTTTTAAAAAGATATTTTATAAGACAGGGTGATACAAAAAGTCAATCTATTTTCTAAGGGATGCAATATATTTACTCTTCTTTTTATCAAACAATTCTGTACAATAAAAGAAAGAAAAAGAGAAAACTTGAAATAAATGTTTGCTTTTTCTTTAATCATGGAATCAGAAACATTTTTGGGGAAGGGAATGAATACCGAGGAATAATAATTGCTCACTTCCTTTTTCTTATTAACGTTAATTGCCCATACAGTTTGCATCTTCTTTGAATTGGGAAGAAATTTCAAATAATTTTTTGGGGTTGTTTATTGATGGCCGTAAGGATGATCAATTTAATTATAAGGACCGTCGGCCAAAAAATAAATACTTTTACGTATTATCCGTATATTTGTAAATATTTCGACCCCAGTGATATGGAATCATCTTCAGTACAATCAACAGATGTTTTGCAAATCGTTAATTCCTCCCATCCAATATGACAAAATAGCTGAGGATTCCATGAATCCAATTTTTATAATCAATATAGAAATTGAATTAATGGAATGCTCAGCTATTTTGTCATATTTGATGAAAAACAGTATAATCTCTGGATTGTATATGTTAATTATAAAAATTTAATATTTAAAACATTCACACTTTTTTCTCATTCACACTCACACTCACACACACATTCACACAGTCTTTTCGGCAACTCAGGCCATTTAAGACTTTAGACGATATCCGTTGTGATTGATATATAAATTGTGGGTTGAGGCATTTCTATTTAAGCCATCTGGTATCCAAATGGCTTAAATAAAATCATCGGACTGCCTGGGTCCGAACCCGCGACGTTTGGTATAGGAGGGAGGCGCTCTACCTACTACGCCAAACTCGGGGGCCTTATAAAAATTTTACAACGAGACAACAAACAATAAATAGGTTGCTAAGAGCATTCATTACCTTATCAAAATATAACAATAATGCAACAATATTAGATGGGAGAAAGAAACGATTTGCAAAACATCTGTTGATTGTATTGAAAATGATTCCATATCACTGGGGTCGAAATATTTACAAATATACGGATAATAGACAAAAGTATTTATTTTTTGGCCGACGGTCCTTATAATTAAATTGAATTTTTGGGGTATCTAATTAACATTATGTTCCTCAAATTTCCTTAATTTTTTAGGTAGCTAAAACCATTTATATAATGGCTATCCTAATCCTTAATAGTCAAGAGATGCTTAAATTCAAAGTACATTTAGACTTCTATTTTACATCAAGTCCAAGATGACTAAATAAATAATTTTTAAAAATTTGCAAAACCTTCCTGCCCTTCTTTTTTAAGTCTTTTTAGGTAGCTAAAGCCATTTATATAATTGCTAACTAGTATAATTTGAATAACATTTTGTTGCTCAGGATCGGCTCCTCTCAACCAGAGCTAACGCGTCCTGAATGGAAAATTTCATATTCCTTGGAAATTATTCTTATTTATTTTTTAAGTTATAATTAGAGCTCGAATTGATATGTACTAAAAACTAAAACAACAAAATATGCATTTAAAAAGGCCGAAATATGCACAAAAATATACATTTTAAAAGCAAGTATGCACTTAAAATATGCATTATAAACCCATAATATCTAGTGCTTGATAGCTAGCTTTAAACCCCTGTAGATTCCGAACGACTTATCACATCAGACTAAATGTGATGTCAATTTGTGCTGAAAGAAAAACTCTAGTAGAATAAATAAAAAAATCCCGAGTAATTAACTTCAAAATTAATTTTTTTCTCGAAAACCCTAATTTTTTAAGCAAAAGTCGCCCTTAATGGATAAAAGTTTGGCCACACCTTTCCTATATTGTTACTATGGAAATGTATGAATACGTTCGTTAATGGGAACAAAGTAAAAAAATAATACGTTCTCTCTATATATTTCATATTTAGGTAAGCGAAAGTAAAAAAATAGTTTGAAGTCAGGCAAAAGACTTTGTCACGTTAAAAAGCCACTGGCTGTGTAGAAGACTCAGCCAACACCAAATTGATAGAGAAATTTTTGCTGATAACATCGTGAAAATCTTTTGAATTTTTGTCATCTTGATATTGTTTTGTCTATGCCACCCACAGTCACGATCACATTGTATTTTCGTGTTGGAATTGTCTCCTGCCTGCTACGAAAATTTGCTTCGCGATTGGTCATTCTAATTCTATAGACGTGTTCACCTCTCTAGGACATCGTTGTCCTGTTTTATACTAATAATATAAAAGAGGCATCATCTCTCGTTATGTCGTTAAACATGTAATGAATGAAACATCCGGATGTTAACTAAAATATTATCAGAAAATAGTGATTAAAATAATGTATTATAAGCCCCCTTGGCTTAGAGAGAAGAAAGACATGAGCTTCTTCTGCTGGGCCTTGGGTTCGCTTCACGACCCAAGAGAAAAAATTTTATTTCATTTGAAATAATTAGTAATGGAATCTAAATAGCCAAAAAAAAACTTAAAAAAATATAAGATGAGACTCTTAGACGTAGCCACAGGGGGGGGGGGGGTTCACTCCCCCCTCCATGGGTCCCAAGCAATGACTGGAGATTATAATATAAAAAATTTAATTGAATTAAATATTTATTAATTCATATACCCGAAAAAAGTAAGGGTGAGCCGCCCTTACGTAAGGGCACACAGAGTACAAATTGGTGGATCCGTGGTTCGTCTCCCGGCAGCACACCCTTACTTTTTTCGGGTATATGAATTAATAAATATTTAATTATATAAATACCCCCGCGGCTTACATACGCTATGTATATAATATCTTAAATATTGTATATGTAATTTCTTATTTATTAAAAAATTTAATAATACGCTAGAAATTTTGAAATTCTATTGTATTTTAAAAAAGAAAAGTATTTTTTGGTATTTTTTCTTTAATATTAGGCCTACTATATTTATCAGTCTTCTTCTTCTGTTCTCGCCCCATTCCCGTGATGCGGGGTCGGCTACCTGACTCTTTCCCTCCAACCCTATCATACGTTTTAACGACCGGAAGAAATAGGACAGGCCGGCCCGTCGCACGGTCTGACGCCTGTTGAAAAGAGGAAGGAAGAGACAGACATTTAAAGAACTGAAGGATTGCCTGTCCCAGCTCGGGTAGCTCGTGGTCGCCATCCACGTACCCACAAGATGTGGGCCCCTGAGCAACTACTAATTTTATCAGTAGATTAGTTTAATCTTACTAATTCTGTGAATTGTAATATATTTCCTGTCTGCTCAGGGGCCCACATCTTGTGGGTATGTGGTTGGCAATCACGAGCTACCAGAACTGGGATTTGCAGTCCTTTTGTTTATTACCTCTCTGTCTCTTCCTTCTATATTTTCCACAGGCGTCAAACCGTGTGACGGGCCGGCCCGTTCTATTTATTCCGATCGCAAAAAAACCATTCCACCGACCCCTCACTTCGGGAATAAGACTAGGAAAGAAGAGAAGTTGTATTTCCTGTACCAAATTTTTTAAAATATATACCGTAAGTTACTTTGAAAATTAATTTATTTCATTAGACTTCTTAGGCAGCCTCATTACTCATTATTGGACTCTCTCTTCAACCCCTCCCATCAAGAACTCATCAAAATTTTCTGGCTTCGCCTATGGCGAGATTAACCCCTTTTCAAAACAAATCCCAAATATTTAGTATTCGGTT
Source organism: Euborellia annulipes (assembly GCA_023213315.1). Lineage (NCBI taxonomy): Eukaryota > Metazoa > Arthropoda > Insecta > Dermaptera > Anisolabididae > Euborellia > Euborellia annulipes. Next base: position 38,440 of record JAKCPI010007066.1, on the reverse strand, counting down.
AAATATAAATTGAATTTTCTTTACTGATGGAATGGAATTCTCCCTGACATTTACAAAATAACAGAATCATTTGTAACTTGCTTGTTAAGCCTGTTCTTAAAACAATTCCTTTGTAATTGAACATTTTTTAAAATTTTATTTTTTGACAAATATCGATTGTATAATATTTCATAATTTATCTTTCTATAGCCATTGAACCTCTATCTACTCTTTGATGATCACCCTACTATCTATCTCCGATCTAAAAAGAACTGAATGAATGATTCGTTGAGCATTTCAGCAAAGCATAACAATCTTTTTTTTTTTTGTTGGGAAATGAATCTGTCGCTGTGTGTCCGTGTATGTGAGTGAATGCATCTGGGTCCAGGGAGGTTGATTGGCTTGCTGTCTTTTGTATTTATCACCCTTCCCAGAGCAAAAACATTTCGTTCATCCGTATCAATTCGTTAAGCACGCACTCTATCGAGAAATTCGAAAAATAGATAAAAATAAAAAAAAAAAAAACTGACAGATCAACTGCTCAGTCTTCTTTTGTGGTTTTTCTATAAAGAATAATATTTGAGATAATAGATAAATAATTTGTCCATAAGAAATAAATATTTTTTTATTGTTATTGACGAATCGAGAGAACAGGAAATAGGGAATAAAAAAGAAAAGAGGGAGAGTATTTTCGTGAAAAAAATTAAATCACGAACTCAGAGTACTGTCAAGAGTAAGATGTGAAGGGAACCATAACATTAATAAAAAAGTAAAAATAAGAAATAGAAAATTTATAGAGTTATAAATTTTCAAAATGATAAAAGACATTTTCATAAAAATTGTCTTTGAGTATTTAACTTAAAATTTGAATTTAAAATAGGCCTACATATTTTTTTAGAATCCAAGCTTCCAATAGATTAAAGAAAATTATTTCATATATAGGGTAAGAGATAGTAAAAAAAGAAAAGTAGTTAAATAATTTAAAACTTTATCAGGTCTATTCTCTAAAAATAGACCTTAAAATTTAAAATAAACAAATAGGTGTTAAAAAATAATGTAAAAACAATCTGCGTAAAAAAAAATGCGATTCAAAATCACTTCTTTGCCTCAAATAGCTATTCTGTAAACAAAAATTTAAAGCCAAAGCGTTAACATGTAGTAAATAGTGTTAATAATTAATGTCATGTCTAGAGGGTGCCTTTAATATTTTAACGTCGGATTTAAAATAAAAATTGCGTCCTTAACCTAAAAAGTAAGATTATGATTTTGATAATTTTGAAATAAAAGCAACATGTTAACGTCGCTGTTAAAACTTTATTTAGAGAATAGCAGTTTTTTAACGATGATTATTTTTACATTACTTTTTAACACCCATTTGTTTATTTTAAGTTTTAACGTCTGTTTTTAGAGAATAGACCCGTAGGGCTGGTTGTTTGGTTTATCAAAATCACCAAAATCCTAATTAACTATTCCCATTAGAAATATTTGAGTTATTTTATTAAAATTTTATTACTAATTTTGTTTGGTCGCCGAATATTTCTCTGAGCCTCCTTAGACTAGACCAGATTGCCTGCCCTCTAGGCGTTCCTGTCTTTAGCACAAATCACACAATCATTAGTGTCGATTGGCTAATCAAATATTTGTTGCTTCGTGAAATATTTTTACAATAATTGTGAACTTGTAAATTAATAAAATAAAACAAAAAATTTTTAATTGATACATTTTGATCATTTTTATCCGAACTATTAAATTAAATTTTAATACGTAACACTTTTCTTTGATCAAAAAATATTATTTTTTTCTTAATATTTATTATGAAAATAAAAAATATTTTATAATTAATAAACTTACCAGGAATTAAATCACACTGCCGATCAATATGTCCTACCACTAAACCACAACACCTCATTCTGCTATTTGAGTTAAATAGATTCGTGGACCGAATATCTTTTTTCTGCCTTTTAAGTTAACAAATTTAAATATTAATTATAAAAATATTTATCAAGGAAGGGTTTCAGGAGCAGAGACTGGCAGCCAAATTTTTGTCTTTAAATATTTTATTGGGCCGACGTTTCGTTCTCCATAGAGGCCATCTTCAGGGCCCAATAAGTGTCAAGGAAATATATATATAATTTGCATTAGGCAGCCATGTGTTATGATGCTCAACAGGTCAGAGATCTTGCAATACTAATGAAAATATTTGAGGAAGCGATTAGCCAAGGGATTAAAGCAGTTAAGCTTATAAACAAATCGAGTTCAAATCCTGAGGAAGGAAACGGGAACCCACCTCAGTTTTTTTCCATTTAAAGTTACTCCTCACAGTAACCTCAACGTGTCAAGTCGGACACTAATGATTGAAGTGAGATGAAAATATTTAATGTAAAGGTGTCAAATTTTTTCGAAAATGTATAATAAATTAAATTTATAAATAAAAGGTACATAAATACAACAACAAATATTTCAAAACCAAGTAAATTATTTTTCAAAATTAGATTTCATTCAAATGGAAAAATTTAATTTGATTTTGTAATCTTTCATATTTTATATACAAAGGCTTTGGACAAAAATTAATGATTGTACGATTAGCCTTCATATTTTTATAGAACATAATATCAAATTATTTAATTTAAGATAAACTATTTATTATAAAGAAAGAAAAGGGATGAGGATGAAAAAAAAAAAATTCTTTTTTAACCGTATCGAATGGTCAAATAAGAAATTCAGGGACGAATAGTTATATACGAATATTTCTTCCATTGTATTTCTTTATTCGGTTCCATTTGGCAAAGGGAAAAAAAGAGAGGTACGGATAATAAATTGACGATTGAATGGATGACATATGGGGCTTAAAGGGAACAGAAAAGAACAATAAAATTTTTTTTAAATTTATATCTCAATAAATTCTTATTAAATTATACCTATAATGGACTACCTTTAGATCGTTGATTCGATGAAATCTGAAATTACATGAAAATAGGTTTAGCGTAATGGTAGGAATAAACATTGATTTGTAGGATTACATTGAGAAAAAAAAAATTAAAATTTCCCAAAAATATTCTAATTTCGCTACTGACTCTCTCGTTTATTTAGCTGAAGTTTAGAGGACCAATTCCACTTCTGGCATGATATCATCCCCCAGAACACCCTCGGATCCAATGATAAAATCCTTTGAATTTTAGTTTGACACGTCTCTTCTCTTTTGTGCTGTTTCGACTGATTCACAAAGTCCTTATGGAATTATCAATCCTTTGAATTTGAGTTTTCTCGCTTAGGGGTCCACACCTTGTGGGTACGTGGATGGCGACCACGAGCTATCCGAGCTGGGACAGTTCTTATGCTCTTTGTATGTCTGTCTCTTCCTTCTATATTTTCAACAGGCGTCAGACCGTGCGACAGGTCCGCCTGTTATCCTTCTCTATGTAGTGGGGAATGAAGGGAAATAGTTAGGTCCGCCGACCCCGCACCGCGGGAATAAGGCGCTGATAGAAGAAGAAGAAGAAGAATTTTAGTTTTACACGACTCTTCTCTTTTGTGCTGTTTCCACAAAGTTCTTATGGAATTATTAAATTCTGATAATTATTTTTTATTATTTATTTATTCCTATTGGGATTCCCGTTGGGTGAATACATGCATGAAGACACACACCTCAAACCCAACCGGCCTCTGACTGTAGACATCTACCGGCACCCTGTGAAGTTACATCATTTCCTATCTCTAACTCCTCGTCCTACGTTCATTTCTAGCTAGTGAACTAATCTTTATTTTTAGTTCCACCCAGTTCCTTTGATCTCCAACCTCTTCTATGCTATGGAGGATATCCTAGTTTGACCCCTCAGCACTGGCGTGTAGCCTTCTCCTGATAATTATTATAGTTGGAATTTATTATCAATCGCCTACATTTTCAAAAAGTTCTTTAGATAAAACTTCAATGAACAATCTGGAAATTCTCCTTGAAAGAGATACTATTTCTTCGTAAGGGGGAATTTTGTAATTTAAATAAATAAATAAATATTTCTCATTTTTTCTGTTGGAGTCGAAAATATTGCTGAAATTGATATATTTTCTCATTTTTACTTTCTCTTTCCTCTATATATGTTAATATATAGAGAGAGAAAGTAAGTATTGGATTCATGTCAAAAATTCGATGTCGAGATTTTGATGGATATACACGTTTTGAGGTCCCCTGAAACCAAAAAAGTGGTTTTCGCGACATGGTCTGTCTGTCTATCTGTCTGTCTGACTGTGTGTCTGTCTGGGTTCAATTTAAAGCATGATGGAATTTAGCTAGGAGGTTGAAATTTTATATTTAAGTTAGGCACCCACCTGAGGCGTGAAAATAAGCTTTTAATCAAAATCGGCTAAAGAGTACTAGTACTTTACTGATGTACTTTTTCAGTTTTTTTCGATTTTCTCAAAATTGGCTCCAACGATTTTTTTTTTAAATTCATAAATCAATTATTTTTTAGATGCTCTTTTAAATGTATATTCTCATTTTGTGATTGAAATCTTTTGAAGACCACTTTACTCTTGTACTCCATAGAAAAGATAGGAGAAATGGTTGCCATGGTAACAAAATATAAATATTTTGCCATACTTATAAATTTTACATCTTGAAATTCGAATGTACCGTACTGTCGGGAACTAAATATATGTCGACACAAAAAATCTGGTGTGACAAGCACAGAACACAACTTTCTCTTGCCGAAGGGTAAGAGAAAGTTGTGTGCTGTGCGACCAGTCACACCAGATTTTTTTCTTTGCATCCCCTTCGAATATCTCAACGAATTGTCTATTTATTGGAAACAAGCCTTCGTTTACTGATATTAAAAAAAAAAAAAAAAAAAACTATTCGGCCTTTTGATAATTATGACAAAATTTTATGTAACTTATTTATTAATTTTTTTCCTAAACATTTCCATTATCAAAGTAATATTTTATTTCAATTTAAAATAAAATAAAAGTTGCTAAATGAAAGACACCAACTTTCATCATTCACTATAAAATAAATAATTTGTCTTTTTACCTTCATTTAAAATTAATGTGATTGGTTATAATAATAAAACTCTTTCCTGGCAATTATCTACAATGAATATTGCTGACAGTATACATAGTATTATTATTATTTTTTTTTAAACATTCACATTTTTTTTCATTCACACACACACACACAATCACAGTCTTTTCGGCAACTTAGGCCATATAAGACTTTGACGATAACCGTTATATATGATATAATATCTATTGGGGGTCCATGAGGGGTTGATGAATAATTTTTTTTATTTTTTCTAATTTAGGAATTCATTTCAAATATAAAACTAAAATCTAAATGTCCAAATATTCATGTCACTGTCAGAGAGTAAAAGAAAAAAAAATATTAGAGAAAGAAGTGTAATTGAAATAATCTTATCTTATAACCCACACATTTTAAAAATTCCAATAATATTAATGTTTCATTTAATTACTTCTCTTCCTACCTAAAGAATTAAATTCTACATGTTATTTTTCAATTATTTAAGAAATATTAACCGTTAACCCTCTTTCATTCGGAAAGTTTTTTTTTTTTTTTTATAATTAAAAAATCAAATTAAAGTTCCACTAAAGAGTCATTTTATGAAAAGAAAGAAAATGCCGACAAATCTAAAAATAATAAATCATTATGTCTTTGAAGAATAACAATCATCATCGTGCTGATGATGATGATGTCATTGAGATAGGATTTGGGAATGACACCCACAGAGGGTCTTCAGTCCCCCTTCCCCTGTTATCTAAAAAAGCCTTTCTGCTTGCCCTGCGGGGCGTAATGAAGAAAAAAAAATAGGGCGCAACAGATGGGTCACGACATTTCAAAAAACGTCGCCATCTTTGAAATCGCAAACATTTAATTAATAAAAAAACAAAAATACTAAGAGAATTATAGGCTACTCCACCTTTCATCATAGAAAAAAAAATTTTCCCTGTGGCAGTGGGAGGATCGTTTTGGTAAAATTATTAATTAAAACTTAATGAGATTTTATTCTAAAAAATATTACTTTATCATTAATTAGCGCTAAGAAAGTGAAAAGTCAAAAAAACTCCCCTAGTTGTTAACAGCTGTTTTAAAATTGAACAGTCTTGTTAAATATGTATATAAAAAAAAAGGGCTGAGTGTATCTAATATGCCCTAATGCATAAATGAGGATAATATTTTGACAACAGCTTTCTTAAATTTTTTTTTTTTTTTAGACTTATTTAATAACAAGGCGGGCGGGACGAGGATTGTATCGTGACAACGGCTACGGAAAGGGTGGTTTAAATTATTCAACCTGACTTCAGTTTCTCCCTTTAATGGATTCTTGTTAACCAATGAATAGAACATTACAAATTCTCTTCCAATAGTGAATTATTTTAATAAGCTTTGGTCCAAGTCAAAAAAAAATCATTTTGATATTCTGACAATATACATATTTGAATATTTTTTCTGTTGTTAAAAAATCTGGTGTGATGGTCGCCTTTCTTTTATTTTCGGGAATAAAAAGTTGGGTTCTGTGCTTGTCACACCAGATTTTTTGTGTCATCATATTTAATTTCCGGCAGTTGACCCTACATTAGAGAGAATTCACGATGTAAATTTTTTTCCGGCATCGGAGGCCATTTAGACCTCCTCCCTATTTATTTCAATTGGTATCCAATCAAGGGCAGGTGTAAAACTTATAAACATAGAGAAAAATTTATATTTTATTTCCGTGGCAACCATTCTCCTATCTTTCCTATGAAGTACAAGAGTAAAGAGTACTTCAAACAATTTTCAAAAAAAAAAAAATGAGAATATACAGTAAACTAAAAAATAAATAAATGATATATGAAATTAAATCAAAATCATTAAAGCAAATTTTGAAAAAATCGAAAAATAACTGAAAAAGTACATCAGTAAAGTACTACTGTAGTACTCTTTGGCAAGTTGTCATAGTTATTTTCCTTCTTAATTTGATAACAGACCAGTGGCGGATCCAGCGGTGTTTCTCGGGGGGAGGGGGTAATCTGGTGTGACTGGTCGCACAGCACACAATTTTTTCTTAATTTTGTAATTTAAAGGCGCATTCTGTACTTGTTTGCCAGAATATAAATACAAATCAAATTTTTAAGTATTAATTTTTAAAATTTTACATTAAAAATGAATTTTTTTTTGAAAAAAAGTATTTTTTTTAAATCTCGGGGGGGGGGGGGTAATTACACCCCTTATCCTTCCCCTTATATTCTCCCTTGTAACAGACTCAGCAACAGCCAGACCATTTTTCTTGACCCTTTTTTTCGGATTCAGAGATCCACAAAACGTATTTTCATCAAAATCTCGACATCGAACTTTTGAAATGAATGCAATTCTTTCTCTCTATATATTAACATGTAAGAAAAAGTAAAAGTATTTAACAATTAGTAAAAAAAATTCTTACTTAGGAATGTAATATTAAATTTTTGAAATTTAATGAAGCTTAGGAACTTTTTCCATAACATTTAAAAGGACGTAGGCTTACCAGGCATAATTTTCTTTTAATATGTTTTTATTGTGAATCTTTTTAGAGTCATTTTCTGCATTTTAAGCCATTTTAGACTCTTTTATTCTTTTTTTTTAAATATTTGTAGTTAATAATATCTTCCAACTTTGGTATTCTTAAGTTTTATTATTAATTGGAAAAAATAGTGACGGAGTCAAAAATGGTTTCAGCGTTACTAGAGAATTTGCCTGGGTGGGGGGGGGGGGCATGGGACCTGCCATCCTCGCTGGGGGGGGCTATCCTCCGAAGGGCCTGGAAAGCCTCATATTTTCTCAATTTTTCTTGGGGCAGGGAGCTCTCTGGGGGTGGGGGCATGCCCCCCAGCACCCCCTAGTTACGCCCATGGGCTTCGACTTGACTATGAACGAATTTAAAAAAAAGTTAAAATATTACAGTAACACCTTCCCTTCCTCCATAAATACTAATATTTTCTTATAAATAATAAAAATATTTTGGACCTTGAATTATTTTTCACACTACAAAGGGCCTTGAATTTGTTTGATCCTTTGGTTGTTAATTGGTTTTCAATTCGAGCGAAACGTTGCCTTTCTCAGGGGAAGTTCCTAGAAGGCTTGGTCCGTGTGTGGGTGTAAAGGTTCGAAGGGCAATAAAAAACCCTTAGTCCTCTGGCGTCTTCTCGTCTCTCTACAACCCAGACATCCTGACTCCGCCGAGATAAAAAGGGCCGCTAAAGGGGCGTTTATTAGATGACCCCAAAAAGAACGCTTATGACCTTTTAAACATTTCATAAAAACTCTTCTTCCCCCCCCCCTTTTTTTTTGTAACTATATTGGTTTAAACCTTGACTCGAAACTCATTATAAAACAACTCTTCTTTTTCTCTCTCTCTCTCTTCTTTCTACCTATATCTTTCTCTTTTTCTCTCACCTGGACGTTTATGAAAAAATATTCGAATATCCTAAATAATAAACTGCCAGCATATACTAAATATATTTATAGTCAAGATATTTTATTTTTGGATTCGTTCAATTAAGATTTAAAAACTTGGACTCCTTAATTTTCTTCAAGAAGAAGTTATTTGCCATTTCATGGAAAATATTTTAAATTTTAATATTCTTAATGTGTTTTCGAATTTAAAAAAAGCGACACGTTTAGTCCTTTTAAAAATTATATTTTAAATGTATAATCCTTAAATAATTATTTTAGCGCATTTTCCTATCGCGTAAAGGAGAAAAAGAGACAGATAATATGATTTTGTATTCACTTTGTCCATAAATTTACGATATTTTAAAGTTATAAAGTACCTCAATAAAATACTACTTCTGATTGGATGATTAGAAAAAAATTAAATTTGGTGAAATAAATGAAAGTAATAATTATTGATAAATGATAGTTTTAAATATTTGGTCACGCTTTAATTTTAGTTAGCCAAATATTTTCTACTGTTTCGCCATTTTTTTTGCTTCCGCAAAAATATTTTTTAAATTTAAGGTTTTTCGGCATATGGCGCCATTTAAAGCTCCTTTCTATTTTTATAAATTAATTGGTATTTAAAATGAGGGGGATAACAGAGGGTAAATGACCCCTTTTCTGTGATATGAACAGAATATAATTTTTTTTTTTTTTTTTTAAATTAAGCCCTACAGGTTTTGAAAGAGAAAATGTTTTCTTAAAAAAAAAATAGTTTGGTGTGATTGAAGGCAACTTTTTCTTACCTTCGGTGTTTGAAAGTTGTGTGATATGGTTTAACACCAGATTTTTGTGTCAAGCATTGAATATTTAAAAAATACGATACTAGATAGCCTATCTTAATCCCTAAATCAATAATTGATATACTGTATTGATAATAATAATAATAATTTTTATAGGAATAAGTAATTTGTGATTGACTAATATGACAGGGCTTTTAAAACTTTTTAAGAATCTAATATTTCATCTTTTTATTGTTTTTTTTTTTTTTTTTTTTATTTCTCCTTAGCCATTGGTTGGGTGACATGAAACACGAAGGCCATAGCTGGAGCTGAGGATCATAAAAGACGAAGCCCCTAAAAATAGAGTCATTGTGAGTCTTTTGAAGAAAGAAGCAGACGTCATCTGAAGAACGAAAAACATCCCAGGAATGTCTTTAGTAATTATTATAGAAGATATTCAAAATTCACCTTAGAAGACACTCAGTTCTTGTGACAATCACATTCATTAATATTTTTATTCACTTGATATTAAATATTTATTTAAAATTAAATGAAGGAAGTCTAATTGTATTCATAGTCCAGGCGCTGGAAGTAGTTGAGTATGCAAATTGTGAGGACCGAATTTCGCCAATGGATTTTGGCTGAGAATCGCTCTCAGAATAAGCATCCGGATCTTGCCGGACCAATTTTTGGCCCAATTTTTTTTACCCTCTCTCCTCATATTTGTAAAGGAAATCAATGGAATACGTGCTAAGATAATCTCAAGACCTGCAACTATACTTAAGACCTCAAACAATGACTATCTTGCCACCCATTTACCAATGGAATTTTGGAGTTTAGGCTTTCACAGTTGTTATCATTAGTAAAAGAATTTGATTTTCAATTTAACTGTGGTTTATTTGTAAAAATTACCACGTTTCGGCCACTCATTCTGTGGCCTTCTTCAGGTACAATTCAGCTAAGATTATAAAGGTTACATCTGTGATCATCTGGCTACATCTGTGACAATCTCAATTGAATTAAATTCAATTCACAGATGTAATTGTACCTGAAGAAAGCCACAGAAGTGCCCGAAGAGTGGCCGAAACTTTGTAATTATTACAAATAAACCAGAGTTTTTAACCAAAATTTAAATTCTTTTACTAACGATGTACCAATAGTGTATTTCGTATCAACTTTGTTGCCGCCAACCCAATATTTTCCACTAAAATTGATTACAAAATTCTTCCGGGGTTCATCTCTTGTGATTGGACGAGAATGTGTCAACCGTGCTAAGAGTGCCATTTCTTCCTTTTCCTATATCTGACGATCCTATATAAGCGAAAACAGAAGAAAAAAAGAAACAAAGCGAAAAAGATATTAAAAAAACATTTGGACCAATTGGCAGATGCCAAGAACGGTTGCTTTTAAATCCTATTTAAACTTTGATTAGCTGTATTTAAGTGGTGCAAAAAATGAGTACCGGTAATTAAAGTTTTATTTTTTTTTTTAATTGCAAATGTATTTACGACTTAATCTTCTTACTAGTTCCGTTAATAGCCAATATATCGCTTCTAGATCATGCTTTTGTGAGTGCGTGAAACTCAAAATCTCTATCTTGATAAGCGAAATCTCTATGTGAAGGGTCAGAGCATTAATTTTGTTAAAACCTTGTCAAAGTTAGGAATCCTATAGTTAGATGTTTTAATTATCTTAAAAACGAAACTAATTGTTTTTATTTCTTCTATTCAGAAAATTCTACCCAGACGTATTGACAAGTCTTATTATTAAGAAATAATATTTGGGTAATAGCACTATAAAAAATATTTTTGAAGGGAAAAAGAAGAAGAATTTTTAAGTTTCATAGTGAGTTCACAGACAGGCTCTTCTTTCTTCTCTTCTTAGATCGTTAAATCTACACCTCTATAAGCCATGAGAAGGTGTAAGTGTATTTTGTATGCATACAGATGGAACGAATGCCGTCCGTCATCTTTATAGTCATTTATAGGGAAGGCTTTAGAGAACTTAGGTCTAGGGAACAAAAGTAAAAGAAATTCTTGGGTATCACCCTATAAATCATGTGGTATATAATATTCACCTATCATGACAAAATTTATATAATATTATAACAATAAAATTATCTAATATATAAATATCAATTTGGCCAGAGAAACTATTGAATTATTTAGTCAACTGAACAAATTTTGTTTAACACTAGGATATTTCTTTATAAAAATAAAAGATCTGGTGTGATTGTCGCACCAGATTTGTTGTGTTGACATACTGTATATTTAGTTTCCGCCGATATATTAAAATTTAAAGTGTAAAATTTATAAGTAGATCTATGGGAAAATATTTATATTTTGTTACCATGACAACCATTTCTCCTATATTACCTATAAAGTACAAGAGTAAAGTGGTCTTCAAAAGATTTCAATGGCAAAATGAGAATATACATTTTAAAGAGCATCTAAAAAATAATTGATTTTTGAATTTTAATCAAATCGTTGAAGTGAATTTTGAAAAAATCAAAAAAAAACTGAAAAAGTACATGAGTAAACTACTAGTAATCTTTGGTCCATTTTGTTTAAAAGCTTCGTGTCACGTCCCATGGGGGTGTCTAACTTAAATATAAAATTTCAACCTCCTAGCTCAATTCCTTCATGCTTAAAATTGAACTCACACATACAGACCATGTCGCGAAAACCACTTTTTTAGATTCAGGGGACCTCAAAACGTGAAGATCCATCAAAATCACGACATCGAATTTTTGACATGAAACCAATACTTTCTCTCTATATATATTACCATAATATAGAGGTAAGAGAAAATATAAAGTGATTTTCGCAATATGGTCTGTATGTCTGTGTGTCTGGGTGTTTGAGTGTGAGTGTTTTTAAAAAGAAAAAAAAAAAAAATTAAATAATTTATTTTAAAAAATTTATAATAACCCAGATTCATTATTTCCAACTTCTAATTTTCTTTTCATTTTTCTTGAAAACCTATATTCGTGTATTTCATGTGATTTTAACATTAACTCATCATTGTAATTTAAAGTCTTTTTTTGACATTTAAATTAAAATCTTTTCACTTATTTGACTATTATGACAATGGAATATTGAATCTTACAAATGTAAATTAATACCATAAATTGAAATAAGTTAAATTTGGAAATATTCTTTCTTATTATTTAAAATAGATGAAAGAAAAACATTTTAAATGAAAATAGAAAAAAGGGGAGGAAGCATTAAATGCTGGAGATATTTAAGACATTTCCATTAACTCTTTATTCTTTAAAATAAGGTTTTGAATAAAAAAAAATTATAAAATACAGGTACCCGTATTCTTAATAAACTTTACCAGGAATCACATCATAATTAATTTTTAACTTTACATGAAATTTGTAAACAAATTGTCTTCTCCCTCCTCCTATCCGGTTAAAAAGACATAAATTAAAAAGAAAAATTTACTTATATACGGGTTGTTGTTAACTAATTTTTTATTTTCTGGAAATTTCTTTTAAATCACACACTGTAAAAAAAATTTAATTTTAGTATGTTATAGTAGGCCTATACTAAATTTAGTAAATGATAACTAACATTCATTTGTATACTAAATATACAAATCTATGCATTCAAATAATTCTTACAAAAACTTTTGAAAATTACAATTTTCTTCGAAAATTAGAGTAAATATTGTAATTTACGGTTTCTAATTTTACAATACAACGGCATTGTAATTTTACTGTTAAGGCTGTCTGAGACGGCCAACATGGCTGTCTTTTTCAATCAGCTGTTTTTTCGGTTTCTAAATTAAGACATTTTTGGTACTATAAGGATTTATTTAGGTTATAATAATACAAAAAAATGATAATATTATGATAACTTATATTAATTATTAATAAATATAAAAATATAAAAAATAATAATAAAATTACACACATTTGCACTCGAAAATTGTACATTACAATGTAATTACAATGTAAAAACATAGTTAAACTGCATAGTAAATTTTGTATGTTTTTGTCTTGAAAATTTGCTTACAACAAAAAAATTGTAAGATCACCAAATTTTTTTTTATATTTCATTTTGTGCTTTTTGAAACTGGTCAGTTGATCTTCTTCCTATTGGTCTCTTCATAATTAAATTATTTTAATTATTATAAATTATATAAAAAATATTTGAAACCTCTAATTTAAAAATAGAACAACAAATTAATTATAAAAAAGGTATTTTTTAATATTAATATTAATATAATAAAAAAAAATCAGATTATATTTTCTCAATTGAGACTCTTGAATACAATATTCAGATTATAATAATATGATAATTATTTTTTAAGGGTAACAATTTAAAAAATTCTTCAACACTATATTTAATCTCAATTAGAGCTCCTTTTATTACACGTCCATCGCAGATATAATCATAAATTGTAATCACATTCCCTTCCAGATGTCGGTGTGTCGTCAGCTCCCAAAGCTTATTCTTTTATGATATCTTGATTTCAGGTGCTTCTTTTATGAAATGTAATTGTCTATAATTTTCCTCAAGAGCAAAATACCCCAAAGGAGGTTCAGGGGGAAAGGGAAGGCGAATTCGAAGACCAGTTGTTGAAACCGGAAATGACAACAAATTTTCTAGTAATCTTTTTTTTTAATACATACTTGTTTAATACACTCCCTGGGCGATATCTTTATATAATAATAGTATAGGGTGTATTACAAGCAGGTGACAGAAATGTCAATTTAATAGAGGTAACGGCTTTAAATTAAAACGAAATTGGGATGAATAAAAAATTTAAGCGATGATAAATACTTCATTATATCTTGTAATGATATCAAACTGATTATATATATCAATATCACTTGTCGTTGTTGGGTAATAGTTTTAATTATAGAACATTTTTGCAAAACATAAATTTATGATAAATTCTTTTTAACTTTGTCCTACACTTCTAATATTATAAATTTATGATAATTCCTTTTTAACTTTGTCCTACACTTCTGATAAGTTTGTTATTCAACATTCGCATTTAATATATTAATTTTCCATTTACATATATTATTAGTCATACTTTGTTTTTATCTCATACTAATTAGTGACTACTTTCTTTAGTAGTAAGGGGCAATATTGTTTTGAATTTTTATAAATATCACGAATTTGTAACATAAATCAATTTTTCTAATAAAATATCACTTTGTCTATGGGTAGACCAAATATTGTCAGATTTTTATAAAATTTCATATTTATAAGTATAATTGTGTGGGCTTTGAATGCATTAGTAGAAATATATGAGCTGGCTGAGGCAGCCAAAAATAAATCTCTGAAAGCTCGTTCATTCACCCGAAAAGGTTTCGGTCCCTTTATTAAAAACATGGGCGTAACTAGAGAATTTGGCTGGGGGGAGGCATAGGGCCAGTCATTCTCCGAGAGGCCTGGAAGGTCCCATATTTTCTCAATTTTTCTTTGAGTGGGGAGCTTTCTGGGGAGCCCCCCCCCCCCTCGGACACCCCTAGTTACGCCCTTGATCATCATCAATCCATTAATTGAATATAAGTTGGTCACGATTAGTCATATGAACAAAGGGTATATGTTTATAATTAATTAATATAACTAGAGTTATAGATTTATAAAATATCTCATTCATGTCATTGCGTTTTTTTGCTTCTTTTTAGAAGTTATCTTTTGGTTATTTTCATAAGTTATTTTTAAATATTTCCTTAGAGAGAAATTAACCGAATAACCCAATTGATAATTTTAAAATTATTCATTATTCATATATAATAGACTAAAAGAAAAATACTAGTGACGTCTTCTCTAACGGAGCCGGTGTAAGAGAGATAAGGGTTAGTCGTATTCCGTGTGAATATTAATTTTTTTTTTTTTAATTAGTCTGTGAAGTGTCACTAAATATTCCCACCTAAGCGCTAGAGCATTTGAATAGCCAAAAACAACTCTACCCTATTGAAAAATACCGTTTACAAAAAGTTAATTAAACTTTTTTTAATATTTATTTTTATGTCTTTTAACCATTTAATCCTCTTGGACTATATATATAGAAATATAGAATTGCTCTCTAATTAACTCTTTGTCTGTCCGTCTGTTGTTGATGAACTCCACCATCTGTTAAAACAGGCTATTCGCATCCACTATGATTGTTACGTTTGGTAAAAAAATATTAAATGAAATTGGAAAGAAAGATTTTATGAGCTTTTTGAAATGATTATACAGTATATATATATATATATAAGAGAGAACGAGATTTCATTTTTATATTATTAAAAATTAGTCGAGTATAACATTTTTTAATATGGTTTTAGTTAGGTTAATTAAAAATTTATTTTGACAACGGTGGAAGGGGAAAGGGAATTGCTTCTCTAGTTCTAAATTAAATAGGAAGATTACGGATTTGGAGCTGCATCACTTTTTAAGTATCAGCAGGGGCGTAAATAACACCCCATCAGAACCCGCAATGCGGAGGGGCGCAGTAGGTCAAGGGGCGCAGAGACTCGGACTCATAAAAAATATATAAAATATTTTAAAAAATAAAATGTACACATTATCATCAAAATAAATTTTACAAAAAAAATTCATTAAAATATCTTTCTTTTTTTTTAACACTCACACTTTTTTCCCATTCACACTCACATTCCCACACACATATACAGTCTTCTCGCTACACCAAGCCCGAGGGCATTAAGATATCTTCATAAAACTTTCATAAATATCACTGTTCTACAGTGAATTTTTTTTTCTGAGTTATTATGAGCTAATCTTGAATATATGGGTAGTGCTGATAGAAAAAATTCCATCAGTTTTGCCCCATCAGGCATAGTTTTAGATATATAGAGAAAAATAAATTTTAATAGAAAATTAGCCCTAAATCTAATTTTGAATTTTCAAGGTTTTTTAAGGAGTCACCCCTTAAAAATATGCAAATTTAAAGCAAAGTTTAAATTTAAGTTCAAAGTTTAAATGCATAGAAATATTCTAGCTTCAGTACAATCGAAGGTGATTTAGTGGCGCAAATCACGGCTAAAAGTTTAGAAAAATCGATTTTTTTTTATTTTTTTAACAAATGGAGTTGAACAAATAATTAATATTTATTAGAATGTGCGGAAGTTTATTCTGTTGTATTCAGGTGAATGAAAAAATATGTGTAATTTTGTATAATTTAAACTAATTATTTTACATTCTGACAAAAAAGAAAAAATCTTTTTATTTATATACTCTATTTGATATTGAAAACATTGAGAGAAGAAAAGAACTTGTTTTTATTTAGCTGTAAACCTGTAATATGTAAATTGTTCACAGGCCTGAAGATGGGGGATACCTCGAAACTGTAGCTACAGTCGCCAAATGCCAATAAATCCTACATAAAAAAACACATTGTTTTTATTCTTTGTTCATCGCCACCTGAATACAACAGAATAAACTTCCGCACATTCTAATAAAAAAAAAAGATTTTTTTTTAGTTTTTTTTTAACTTTGGACCCACTTCAAAATTTTTTGCCATCCCTGAATGCAAAAATCGTGTATTACGATATTCTGTAGTTTTTTAATTTTCCAAAAATCATTCATTCGTGCAAAACAGTTAATTATTAACGAAATTCTAAACAAAATGCTTAACAAAGTCAAGTACAAATATAAGAAATTTTTATGATAAAGCTTCGAGGTGTTTTGTTTATAAGTTTTCTTGGGTATGCTGTATGGTTACCGCTAAAACTTGACTCTGATAACTATTTTGTTCAAAATTTCGTTCAAAATTAATAGATTTTCAAGAATGAATGATTTTTGGAAAGTTGAAGAACTATAGAATATAGTAAATATATGTTTTTTCATTCAGGTATTGGAAATATTGTATTAGGGTTGTCCAAAGTTTAAATACTCTGTAAAAATTTGATTTTTCTAATTTTTTTTTTTTTTTTTTTTTTTCTATATTAGCAAATATTTTACTTTCTCTTACCTCTATATATATGTTAATATATATAGAGAGAGAAAGTATTGGATTCATGTCAAAAATTCGATGTCGAGATTTTGATGGATATACACGTTTTGAGGTCCCCTGAATCCAAAAAAGTGGTTTTCGCGACATGGTCTGTCTGTGTGTGTGTGTGTCTGTGTGTGTGTGTGTGTGTTCAATTTTAAGCATGAAGGACCATCGACATTCTTATGTCCAGAGATGGCTATGGATTTTTTTAATGGACTCTTTTGTTTGGAATTAACCAGGATTCTTTTGGTTTTAAAATTAAAAGACCTCTTCTAGGTGTTAAAATTAAAAGACCTCTTCTAGAGACCCTAACTAACCCTCAAACACCCCCACCTCCCTCCCAGGTTGCGTCAGTCTTTATCGATAATTTTTTATTTAGATTTCTCAAAATGGAGAAAGAAAAATTCTATATTTTAATTTTATTTTTCATTTAAAATTTTTCAATAAATATTTTTCATTTATTGATAAAATAATAAGTAAAAAAAAATGAAATAATAAATAAAATTGATTTATTTTAATCTTTAGAGTTGCTTAGAAAAAAAATACATTAATTTTATTTCTTTGATGGTTGATCGGCTTTAATTTGGTATTAGTAATTTCTATGTAAATATATATGTCGAGACCACAAAGCATCACACAGACAAACATTTAAACACCAATACGAAGGAAGAGATTGTCTGAAGCGATTATTAATTTGAATTTATCGCTTATGGAGAAAAAAAAACTCGCCGCCAAAAAATGCTTTCAAACAGAATTATGGGACTTAATTTATTCGAAGAATGAGAAAGAGCCAAGGGCCGGAGAGGAGGAAAATTATCAATTTGATCGTTTTATTTAGATAACTATTTTAATATTGAAAACCAATCTCATTATTAAAGTATAAATAAGAAAATAAATAATCAAGAGAGTAGCAAATCCACTTTTTTATTAGTTCAAAAAAAATTAAAATTAATAATTTTAAAGTGAAACTTTATTTATATCGGCACAAATTTTTTCGCTCTTTTATCATCATGTCGCGTTACATGTCGTGACGTAAGCCGTGACGTCTAAGCCGAGACGTCACAAGTCTTGACGTCACCAACGACTCGCACCAGGTTTCTTGGCATATACTCCGAAACTACTGGTCCGATTTTCATGGTGTTTTTTTTAATGGGTAAAAAATTATCCAGGGGTGGTTTTAGGATATCATTATATCAAATTAGGGGTAGGGAACCCCCCTCATCAGGGGTTCACAAATCACTCATCCGATGTGAATAAAATTTAAAATGACGCTTCTCTAGGGTGTAAATAATTGAAAAATGGTATTTAAGACCTCAGAAGGTTCTATTGGCCCTACCAGGGGAGGCACCTCCCTCCTTAAAATGTATTTTTCAATCGATTTTAATAAAATTTAAAATGACGCTTCTCTAGGATGTAATAAATTTCAACCTCATAGCTCAATTCCTGCATGCTTAAAACTGAACACACAGACAGACCATGTCGCGAAAACCACTTTTTTGTATTCAGGGGACCTCAAAACGTGTGATTTTTGACATGAATCCAATACTTTCTCTCTCTATATATATTAACATATATATATAGAGGTAAGAGAATGTAAAAAGGAATTTTCTTGACAATAAAGTGTCATCTAATAGAAATCATCCCACAACTCTCTAAATATTAGAATTCTAAAATTGATAAATCAGAATTTTGAAAATAATATGTTTAAATATTTAATGAATCACTAATAGTGTTAACTAACTTTTGTAAATCATTATAAAATTGACACAAGAGTTCATTGAGTCATGATACAGGAAATCTTAAAAAAAAAAAGTCGAAAAGCCATACCCCCTAATATACTGTATATATTTGTTATTTTTATTTATTTATTGGATGAAAGGTTCCCACCTGTATTTTATTTATTTATTTATTGGATGAAAGGTTCCCACCTATTTTATTTATTTTTGTTGGATGAAAGGTTCCCACCTATATTATTTATTTTTGTTGGATGAAAGGTTCCCACCTATATTATTTATTTTTGTTGGATGAAAGGTTCCCACCTATATATATATATATACCGACTGTTTACACCGACGACATACTTATATATACTTATATATATAAATATATATATATGAATTTATCTATATAAGTTTGACATAGGTGTAAACAATGTTTTTTACTTGAACGTTACTATATTCCTTCCCAGTAATTTATTTCTAAAAAATCTTTGTAAAACTAATTATCGTTATATCAAGAAATATTTTTATTAAATTTTAAGTAAAAATATTTCTTAATTGACTATTTAAAAAATAATATTTTATTAATTTAAAAAAATTTGGAATCTCTTTGTTTTGAATTAACATATATTTCCTGCTATTTTTAATAAAAAATAATAGAAGTTATCTCATTATTATTATTTATTTGTAATATTATTATTATTACTTAAATAAAGCCTTATATTGCCTAAAATGTCAGGACAAATTTTATTAAGGAACCGATCAAACAGCTGATTGAAAAAGTCGGCCATGTTGGCTTCTCAGACAGCCGGAGCCACGTCACGATCCGGACTCTGGTGGCTAACCATGGGACCTGACTTCGGCTTTCAATCAGCTGTTTGATCAGTTCCTTAATAAAGACATTTTTGGCAATATAAGGCTTTATTTAAGTAATAATAATAATATTACAAATAAATAATAATAATGAGATAACTTCTATTATTTTTTATTAAAAATAGCAGGAAATATATGTTAATTCAAAACAAAGAGATTCCAAATTTTTTTAAATTAATAAAATATTATTTTTTAAATAGTCAATTAAGAAATATTTTTACTTAAAATTTAATAAAAATATTTCTTGATATAACGATAATTAGTTTTACAAAGATTTTTTAGAAATAAATTACTGGGAAGGAATATAGTAACGATCAAGTAAAAAACATTGTTTACACTTATGTCAAACTTATATAGATAAATTCATATATATATAAGTATATATAAGTATGTCGTCGGCAGGAGCGCCGGAACGAATTTGAATCAGGGGGGGGCAACCTCTTCCTATATGGAGATGATATGATTGCCCTCGGGGCTTGGTGTAGGGGTTAGAGTGCTAACCTCGTATACCGAACGTCGCGGGTTCGGACCCCAGGCAGTCCGATGATTTTATTTAAGGCATTTGGATACCAAATGGCTTAAATAAGAATGCCTGGACCCCAAATAATATATATTCATAACTGTTATCGTCAAAGTCTTAAATGGCCTAAGCCGAAAAGACTGTATGAATGTGTGGGTGCATGTGAGTGTGAATGAGAAAAAAGTGTGAATGTTAAAAAAAAAAAAAAAGTGATGTGATTGAAAGGGAAAGAATATAAAAAAAAAGGTTTAATAAGAGTAATAATAATTAAAAAGAAACATTTGCTTGAATACAATTTTTATTTATATAAATATATATATATATCAATAATAATATTATTTATAAATCATGGAAATTATTTTTTAATTTTGCCAAAATGTTGAATTCTAAAGTCATTACTATTTATAAATGTAGCCATGATATTTTGGATATCTATTTCATCTACGATTTCTGGATATGTATTTATTATGCATACATGATTTAATCGTTCTTGCGTCATTGTTGAGCGAAGATATGTTTTTATTCTTCTTAACATAGAAAATGAGCGCTCAGCGGTTGCTGATGTGGCCGGGATCACTAAAAGTAGTTTTAGAATATTTCTCAGGTTAGGAAATAATTTTTTTGATTCTTGATTAAGATTTTTGTATTTTATTACAAAATCATTCAAGCATTTAGCTTGAGGAATTAATTCCCTAAAGAAATCAAATTCTCTTTTGACCTTTTCTTCTACAAACTCATATTCTTTTAAAATATCTATAACAGATTGGTCCCAAAAACGGGTTTCTAAAATAACAATTTTTTCGATTTGTAGATATTTTAAAAACCCCGGTTGGGAGAATCTTAATTCAATCTCGTTGATTATCCCATCAATAACTTCATAGAAAGTTTTTCTAAAATATTCTTCTATTGACGTGAACTTGTGTTCAGACTCGTTAGGTTTATATAGAAATTTTTTAGGAATCTCTCGCTTTCTCGGTAACGAGGGCTCCTCAAGATTCATTTCTTTTATTTTTTTCTTTACATCCTTCCACATTTCATTAAAAAATTGTTCTGAGCGTTTTTTTTTTAAAGATTCTAAAACTAACTCAACAGCTTCCTTTGCCCCAGCTACAGTTTGCGTTTCACTTTGAAGAACATTGCTCAATTGATCAGTTAAAGAAAACATTAGATAACTAAGTCTAATTCCAAAGTATATAGAACCCTTTGATAATTGATCATAAAGTCCCCTGGCTTTGGACCCTATATCATCATTACAAGATGCTAATGAAAATAGAAAGTCCAAAACAGCAGGGTAAGTATTGATAACCCCTGACAATGAAGTATGTCTGATGGTCCAACGGGTTGGGCATAATGGCCGAGGGCCAGTTTTCTCTATTCCATGAGCCTTAGCAATCTCATGAAAATTATGTGATCGTTTTGGTGATTCTTTGACAATAACTCCTATGTCGTTTACCCATTGAAGGCAATCACGTATTAAAGGAATTCTTTTTGAAGAATCCTGCACAGCCAAATTTAGAGAATGAGCTGAACAATGAATAAATAAAGCCATTGGTTGATCTGCCAACACTCTTGATTTGACACCGTTTTTTATTCCGGTCATATTTGATCCTCCGTCATAGCATTGTCCTCGCAAGAGATCCATACTTAAATCAAAACGAATAAGCATGTCTTTTATAATATTATACAATGATTCCCCAGTCATAGAGTGAGTGTCATAGAGACCAAGAAAAAACTCATCAATTTCAAGAGTATCTTCATCTACAGATCTGATCGATATAGAAACTTGTTCTTTTCCCTGTACATCATTGGTTTCATCAACAATGAGAGAATATTCTCCTCTTTTTTTTATTATTTTAATAATTTTACGCAAAATATCATGGGAAATAATTCTCAATATTTCATTCTGAATATCTGAAGAATTATATGATTTTTTGTGTTTTAAAAATAATTTTAATTCTGGAATGTCATTTTCCCTGAGACGTAATAATTGAATGAAATTTCCTTCATTAATATCATGTGCTCTAAATGCAATTCCCTGACGAGCTAAATATAATGCTGAGGTTATTATTGTTTTTAGAGCGATTTGATTTTGTATTTGAACAGATAATGTTTGTTCAGATAATAAGGAAATAATTGGAGTATTTTTCTTCAGTGCTTCTAATTTTATAAATGATTCTTTGTGAAAAGCAGATTTTTCGTGACTTTTTAATTTTATGATAATTTTTTTCCAGTTTTTATACCCATCAATCACTAAGTTTGTTTCATGATTTTTTTCACATTTTACTAATTTTTTTCCTAGCGCTTGGACACATATGAAACAAAAAATACTTTTAGTCATTGAGTCAAAATGAAGCCAAGGGTATGTTGTGAACCACTCATTCTGAAAATTATGATTACGTCCAGATTGGGTCCATGGAGGAATATCCAAAGGTTGATACGGTTCGTTTAAAGAGCATATCTTTTCGTGTGTGTTTTTAGTAAAAGCAAAAGAAACACTCTTTACAGGAGCAGATGGATCATCGGCGATGTTTTCTGTTAAATAAATGAATAAATTATTTAATTGAATTTCCGATCTCTGAGCAAGGCAACAAAACAATAAACAAGCATAATGACTCATTTTTTGAAATTATTATATTAATACCTATGGTGTTTGTGGAAGAAATGTTACTGCTGGTACTAGGGCGATGCTCATGGTGCAAAGGACTACCCGTGCTAATGCTTCCTTTTTCTAAAGAGCCTACGAAAGAACCAGATATAATAAGAAATTTTCATTTTTTTATTAAATTTTTAGCGTACGTATATTTTTGGCGAAGAAAAATAAGTTTTTAAGAGTAGGCCTACGGCCATTCTTACCTGTTTCTTTTTTAAAATAATCATCAATAAATCGACGTTTCATTTTTTTCTTCTTATAACTGTTAATCAACTACACTAAATAGTCTGTAGTCCTTTATATTTAACTTTTACAAATATATAGTTTAACAATATGCAAATTATTTAATCAAAATTTTTTTTAGGCTATATAGTAGATTTGTTATTTACTATTTGAAGGAAATAAATATTTTTAATTTTCTTTATTTTAATTTTTTTTTTCCAAGGCATAAAGTCTCAAGTTTTCATGTTATCTAAATTTTATTATTTTAATTCCATATAAAATGTATTTAGAATTTAGAAATACAATAGGTCTATATAAAATAAAAAAAATTTCTTACTTTTTTAATTTTTTTTAAATTTAAATAAAAAAAATTTTAAAATATATCATTTTTAAAACTAAATGAAATAAAAGAAGAAATTTTGCCCCCCCTGCCCCCCCCTGTAGGATGCCAGGGGGGGGGCAATGTACCCGTGCCCCCCCCAGTTCCGGCGCCTATGGTCGTCGGTGTAAACAGTCGGTATATATATATATAGGTGGGAACCTTTCATCCAACAAAAATAAATAATATAGGTGGGAACCTTTCATCCAATAAATAAATAAATAAAATACAGGTGGGAACCTTTCATCCAATAAATAAATAAAAATAACAAATATATACAGTATATTAGGGGGTATGGCTTTTCGACTTTTTTTTTTAAGATTTCCTGTATCATGACTCAATGAACTCTTGTGTCAATTTTATAATGATTTACAAAAGTTAGTTAACACTATTAGTGATTCATTAAATATTTAAACATATTATTTTCAAAATTCTGATTTATCAATTTTAGAATTCTAATATTTAGAGAGTTGTGGGATGATTTCTATTAGATGACACTTTATTGTCAAGAAAATTCTTTTTTTTAGGTGAAACTTTATTTATATCGGCACAAATTTTTTCGCTCTTTTATCATCATGTCGCGTTACATGTCGTGACGTAAGCCGTGACGTCATAAGCCGAGACGTCACAAGTCTTGACGTCACCAACGACTCGCACCAGGTTTCTTGGCATATACTCTGAAACTACTGGTCCGATTTTCATGGTGTTTTTTTTAATGGGTAAAAAATTATCCAGGGGTGGTTTTAGGATATCATTATATCAAATTAGGGGTAGGGAACCCCCCTTATCAGGGGTTCACAAATCACTCATCCGATGTGAATAAAATTTAAAATGACGCTTCTCTATGGTTTAAACTAGGGTGGATAAAAGTGGGGTAAAGGGGGTAATTACCCCCCCCCCCCCCCCCCCCGAGATTCGAAAAAAATACCTTTTTTTCGCAAAAAAATTTATTTTTAATGTAAAATTTTTAAAATTAATACTTAAAAATTTGATGTGTATTTTTATTCTGGCAAACAAATACAGAATGCCCTTTTTAATTACCGAAATTAAAAAAAAATAGTGTGCTGTGCGACGAGTCACACCAGATTACCCCCCCCCCCGAGAAACACCTCTGGATCCGCCCTTGGGTGTAAATAATTGAAAAATGGTATTTAAGACCTCAGAAAGTTCTATTGGCCCTACTAGGGGAGGGATCTCCCCCCCTTCTAAAATGTATTTTTCAATCGATTTTATTAAAATTTAAAATAGTCATATCTCGAGACGCCGCCAGCCAGGGCCTACCATTGCTAGTTTTTTATAAGTTAAGATTAAAAACGCGATTTTAATACCCAAAATTGAATAATTTTCGGAAAATTTTTAGTTAAGGTGCGCGTCTCTGGGTGTTAATTTTGGGAGTTTGCGGCCACAATTTTGAAGCTATCGACCTCAAATTTTGTTTTAAATTAAAGCTATTTATAATATCTACAACTTATAAAAGACCTTTTTTTGATTTTCGAAAAAATAAAATTTTTTTTTTTAGATTAATCGCATTAAATAAAAGATATTTTAAAAAAATATCTTATAGATAATTAAATTAGTAATAATTGTGTTAAAAATTAATTAATTTTTTACCCTTAATTAATTAGCTGGAAAAATTCAAATGAAATGGAATAAATCCCTTGTACCCCTATGGGAAAAACTAACGCCATCTCTTGCCGCCTAGAGTAACTCGGTACTGAATCGTTTTCTAACGGCTTTTTGGGACGCGCACCTTAAACGTCTACGATCCGAAAAAAAAAAGTTTCACTTGCATCGTGGTTTCTTAAAACCACACAATGATTTTTTTTTAATTTTTTTTTTAATTTTTTTTATTTAATAATTAAAATCTTTAATAATTAACATCTTTAAAGTGCCCTCGGGGCATGGCGTAGAGGTTAGCGTGCTAACCTCATATACCAAACGTCGCGGGTTCGGACCCCAGGCAGTCCGATGATTTTATTTAAGCCAATTGGATACCAGATGGCTTAAATAAGAATGCCTGGGCCCTATATATGTATATTAAATCAATAACTGTTATCGTAAATGTCTTAAATGGCCTAAGTTGCCGAAAAGACAGTGTGAATGTGTGTGAGTGTGATAAGTTCAATTGGATACTTAATCGTTGGTTACCTTTGAGTTAGATATCTACAAAATAGACTGATAATTCCATGAAGGCTTCATTGAACTAGCAAGAAATTTTATTAAATAACAAATGATTCCTACTTCAAGAGAGAAAAATATAAATAAATTGTCAAAAGTCTAGCATACAACTGGCTCAGTCAGAATTTTTTTCTGGCTTTCTTAACAAAGAAAGGAAAATTAGCTCTAAAACCTTGTATTAGATTTACCAATATTAATAATATGTTATAAAATTCCTTATAATGCTCCTACCTGGATATCTAGAGCA
Organism: Euborellia annulipes; assembly: GCA_023213315.1. Classification (NCBI taxonomy): domain Eukaryota; kingdom Metazoa; phylum Arthropoda; class Insecta; order Dermaptera; family Anisolabididae; genus Euborellia; species Euborellia annulipes. Next base: position 12,526 of record JAKCPI010007066.1, on the reverse strand, counting down.
TTATAGGGCAAACTATTTTCATTTCTAACTCCTCATCCGATTCAGTGTGGAACGTCTATCAATATATACCTAATAAAATTTACATATGTGACCGTCCACATGAAAAGGTACCAAATCTTCACTGGGGTAAATTTTCAGGAGAACCGATTTAAAAAAATTCAAAAAAAATCGATTTTTTATTTATTACTGATTCTGATTTTCTGGTTCTTCATTTTATATGATGAAATATTCAATTCATCAGAATCTATGTATTTTATATAAAAAATTTGAAAAAACAAGACTCTAAACTCATTTTTCTCAAAACTAGATTTTTCATAACCAAAATTTTAAAAATTCATATCTTCCAAATAAAAAAAGATAAAACAATTTTTAAAACACAGGCTTGTTAAGCAGGATGTGTGTTCTATACAGAAAGCATAAAAACTCACTTTTGACCCCGATGAAGTTTTGGTACCTTTTCATGTGGACGGTCACATATGCAAATATTAAACTCCTGAATGGCATCAGAAGCCTACAAGAGAAATAAAAAAAAAAAAAACTTTTTGTTTCAAGTTTTGTTGTACTGGTACTTGATAAATGTTGAAGACAAGGCTTATATTTTTTATTTTCAAATAAATCTTTGAATTTGTTGATTCAATAAAATTTTTCCAGGGCCGCGGACAGACTTGACGGGCCCCGGGGCTACTTACTAATACGGCCCCTCCCCAAAAAAAAAAAAAAAAAAAAAAAAAAAAACTTAAGGTTTTTTTTTTGTATATTTTTTGTATATAAGAAGCTTTTGTGGCCTTCATGCCAACAATTTTTTACACAGTTTTTGACACAACTTTTGAAATAGTTTGTTTATACATATCTTACAATATTTATTTAAATAAAGTTAATTAAAAATTTTTCAAAATTTCGTAAACAAAGAGTTACAATATTTTATCGAGATCCTGACAGAGAATTTCCGGGAAAATCTGGAGGTATGGAAATTTTTTTGAAAATTAGCCACTGAAATCTGCGTTTTTAGCTATCCTGAGTCATGAAAAGTTCAAACTTGACTTGAGGTTAAAAGGCCCCCTGAGAAAAAAATTTCCAGAAAATGATATTTTTTTAATTGAAATTTTAACCATGAAAATTATTTTTTATTAGGATTTTAAGGTGGAAGCGCAATGGGCCCGGGCCCCCTCGGAGGGCCTGGGCCCCGGGGATATAGCCTCCCCTGCCCCCCCCTGTCTGCGGCCCGCCTCCTATATAAAAATTTCGTGGGCCAGCATTGATTATGATATACATATTGCCGACCACGGAGAACTTATACGACACTCTTCCTCTGTTTTAAATCTTCTTTTATTCTTTATCTCTTTAAGTCCAGGAGGATATATTCCGTTTGGCTCCCTTGGCGACCATGATTAACAATAATCTATATGAAAAATACAGCGATCCAAAAGTAGGAATATAAATTTTTAATTTTCAAGATGCGCTGGCGAAATCTTTTTTCACATATACAGTATCTGAATACAAATAAAGAGAACTCGGCGCTTTCTCCCTCTTACCCTTGGGGGGTATAATAGATATAGACTAAAATACAATTTTATTTTCTAGAAAGTATAAATTTTCTAATTTCCTGTTCCCGATGTAAGAAATAAATATTTTATAGCCTATATTTCTTTTTATAAAGATATAAATATTAGATTAATTGATTTTGATTAACTCAATTCAAAATAAAAGATTTTTTATTTAGATTTTATGATATCATTTTCAATAATCTCCAGAAAATATAAATGGTCTGTTGTTGTTGTTGTCTTTCCTTCATTTACATATAATTTTTTTTTCACCAGATTTCATTTCGATTGATCGAAAGATTGATAATCAATCGACTGAGATGATATGAAGAAAAGCCGCCCCGATCCCGTCCGAGATGCTTATCGCCTTCTTTTCTTTAGAGCAAAACAAGATGAGCTTATTGGCGGCTCCATTAACTTCAACTGCATGGTAAAAGGCTTTTTCGCTTTTTTTTTCTCTGGCCATTTTATTTTCTACTTATTATCAGACTTATCAAGATATGTAACAAACCCTGCACTGTGAGGGGTAAATCTCAAAGTAAATATTATTATTATAAAATAGTTTTTTCCCAAAGGATATCACAGGATGCCTTTGGGAAAAAACTATTTTGTAAATGTTTTCGCGGCAAGAATCCTCAGTGCATTATTATTATAAATACTATTAAACAGTTAAATCATTTTTATAGTAGAATATGTATAACCAAAGATTCTTTTTTCTTCTCTAAAAATCAAAAATATATCAAAATACGAAATTTTTTGTGATTCCATTTAAGTCAGGTCTTAATCATTGACTTGGAAAATCAACAAGATTCAGGTTGAATGTCCTTTCGGCTTTTGCAAACAGGTCCTTGTCTGTCCTTTCTAGTTCACACACAATATATGTCAAAGTGATAAAAGATTGAGAATAAATAATGTTCGGGGAGAAGAGGATATTTTTCATCCCTCTTCCAGATGGGGGCGGATCTTTATGGACAGGTTCTTCTATTTGAATCGAAAAATTCTCAGCAGGGGGTCATTCCAAAAACAACCCTCAAACTTAGCAGAGTTGGGTCGGCATCTTTGATCTTGGTAACATTGTTGACTTTGCGGCTTTGGGAAATATTTTTAAAAGAAAAAGGTGTAAAAAAAAAAATTTCATTTATAATCGGAATGGAATTATTGACTTGTAATTTGTTTAACTCTCGCTCAGGGGCCCACATTTTGTGGGTACGTGGATAGCGACCACGAGCTGCCCGAGCTGGGACAGGCAGTCATTCAGTTCTTTGTATGTCTGTCTCTTCCTTCCTCTTTTCAACAGGCGTCAGATCGTACGACTGGCCGGCCTGTCTTATTTCTTCTGGTCTCAAAAACGCATGATAGGGTTGGAGAGAGAAAGTTAGGTTCGCCGACCCCACATCGCGGGAATAAGGCGAGGACAGAAGAAGAAGAAGAAGAATTCGTTTAACTCAGTTTTTCAATCTTGTTCTTTCAGTTCCTCATTTTAATATTATTTTGAGTTTTTAATATAGGCCTACTATTGGAAACTAAATATTAATTTATGTCACCAAAAATCACATCACACAACTTTCAATTACTGTAGGTTCATTCTTACTTTTAATTCATTGGTAAAACCCCAGTCCTATCGAGTGAATACTGAAACATCCACCGGTCACCCCACAGCTTTATATTATTTTTCTTCGGGATAGTATCATCCTCTACTAGAGGCTTACATTATTCAAAAAAAGGTCTACCAAAAAATTATACGACGGGCTTCTCAGGCCTATGTACGTCACAGATTTTTTTATAATTACTCTTGCCCAAATAAAATCTACCCCCCTGAATTTTTAAATTGGCTTGTAAAGAAGTCAATTTCCGTTATTTTCATAAGTTATCGTCAGTACATAACGAGAATATAAAACTCTCTAAAATCCCTCAGGATATTTTGAAAGAATATTTATCCCAAATAAAAATTTTAAAGCGGAAATCACCTGTTTTGTGTTCAGTTTACATTTTCCTTAATTATACGTTTCCCAAACATATAAAAGTAAAAATCCACAAAAAGAAGGTACAAAGAAGCCAACATTTCGTTGTTGCGAGGCTGGATAAAAAAAAAAAGGACCAAAGTGAGGTAATCGGATGGTTGAGAAGGGTCAAGGTGGGGGTCCGATTTGCACCTCAAAGTGCGACCGCCGCCCCCGGTGCCTTTTAGGGTCCAAGTGCGGGGTTGGGGTCGTGTGAAGTACAAATTACTAAACAACAGGGAGGCCTTTTCTCGGCCTTTCTTCGTCCCTTATTGCCGCGCGCGCGCACGACTGACTGCCCACAAAAAAAGGCCTACTCAAACACAGGCCTCCAATAATACAAAGCTTAGGAAAAGTCAACTTTTATATTGTGCTAAATCTCCTTGCTGGGAAAATAAACGTATAATATTCACAACAAAAAGACTTAACAAAGCTTTTTTTCGTTCTCTAAAATTAAATGAATTTCTTCCCACCCTACAATTCAACCTGGATTTTTTTACATTGACACTGAGTTCAAATGGGATGGTAAATAAATTTTCATCATAATTAAATTTTAATAGAAATTTATCAACTTCTTATTTTTAAATCTAGTAGTCATTAACCTCCTCCAAATTATTATCAAGGATCAAAATATTAAGCTTACAATTTGGAAAGAGGAGTCAGCCAGTATAAAAACCTTATGAATGGAATTTGGTGACTATGAATATAGTTGATTAGAATGAATGCAGGTTCAGCCAAATAAAAAGCCTTTATATGCTTTCATATGGCTGAACATTTAGCCCTAAGTATATGGTAAAGTATATGGTAAATGGTGAAATAATTTTAAATTTGAAAAGGTAAAATAAAATCATTTGTACCAGATGTTACGTTTTACCTTTTCGATCATTAAAATTTTTTCACTATTCACCATATATTATACCATATACTTAAGGCTAAAGCTATCAGGTGGGGACTTAATTGTGGCGCTCACTGTACCTTGTTTATTTATTGAATGTACTGGCGTTATTTCATTAAAGTCAAAACATCTCCAAATTATTGTGAGTTTTATTTACACAGGGTTTCTAAAGACTACTGTCTGATTCCTATTACCCAATTATAATTTGTTTCTATTGCCATCTTTTTTCTCTAAAATATATGGGGATTTAGACAAAAGCCATTACTTCGTATTTAATTCTTTTAGGTAATAAATAAAAATATCTTAAAAATTGTTGATCTACCCCTCATCGATTATGATTGCAGTTGAACTTTTTTAAAACATTTTTTTTTTTTTAAACATTCACACTTTTTTTCATTCACACTCACATTCACACAGTCTTTTCGGCAACTTAGGCCATTTAAGACTTTAAACGATATCCGTTATTGATTATTATACATATTTGGGTCCAGGCATTCTTATTTAAGCCATTTGCTATCCAAATGCCTTAAATAAAATCTTCGGACTGCCTGGGGTCCGAACCCGCGACGTTCGATATAGAAGGTAGACGCGCTACCAACTACTCCAAGCCCCGTGGGCTTTTAAAACATTAATTCATCTTTTATGCGAACAATCAATTGATTATAAGTTTTTTCCTGGAGAGTTAGGTATTTAGACTAGCTCACTTTTAGACTAGCACACTATTTAGACTAGCTAAGAGAGGAACGAAACATTTTCTTCTTTTGCAATGTTAATTTTTCCGTATCTTTGACTTAAATCGATACTTTATTATTTTTATTAGGACATTTGGGATCCAAGCTATTTACCAATGTTTTTTAGTTGTTTTTATTTTGGGAAATTAATTATTTGCAAAATATCAAAATACTTCAATATCTTATTTATTCTTCAGGGGATGGGGATACTTCAAGATACTATGTACGTCAAGATACTTCTGTACTTACACGCTGATTTCTCGGGGTCACCAATCCCGAGCTTTCGTCAAAGATATTTGACAATAAAAAAACATGATGTTTTTCTTTAATAAGAATATAACTTTAACTATTTTTTTTTTTTTTAAACATTCACACTTTTTTCTCATTCCCACTCACACTCACACACACATTCACACTGTCTTTTCGGCAACTCAGGCCATATAAGACATTTACGATAACCGTTATTGATTTAATATACATATATGGGGTCCAGGCATTCTTATTTAAGCCATTTGGTATCCAATTGGCTTAAATAAAATCATCGGACTGCCTGGGGTCCGAACCCGCGACGTTTGGTATATGAGGTTAGCACGCTATCATCTACGCCAAGCCCCGAGGGCAACTTTAACTATATTGATAATTAAAAAAGTCTACTGTCTATACAGGGGTCATGACAAAATTTTAAATTAAATGGGGGGGGGGGGTTAAAAATGAAAATAATTTGCTCTTCCTTTTTATTCTACTTTCTCTGATTACATTATAATTATTATTTTTCTTTATTTTTGAAAAATATATCAAATTTTATATTAATTAATTAAGCTAATATTATTTAAAATATAATTTATAGTCTTTTTTTTAAGATTTTATGTCAAGCCTTTTTAAAAATAATAGGCTGTCTGATATTTTTTTCTTGATCTCCATTATAAAGGCTCTTTAATTTTTTATAATGATTTCAAAATATAAAATAATTTTTTTTCTCTTTCGTTTCACCTCACTCCTAATTATATTATTTAAATAAAATTATTCAAAACCTGCTTGGTTACATATAGGGGAGAGGGCGGGACATTGGGACAGTACAAATAAAATTAGCTGTGTATAGTTTGGCTTTCAATATTATTGAGCATTTAATGTTATGTTGTTGACACTGATCAATGCACTATCTATTGCCATAGGCTTTGCGCTTATTCACCGATAGATGAATTAGATTTTTGCAATTTTCCAAAAAATCCAAATTGTCCCAATGTACCTCTTGGGTGAGGTAGATTTGGACAGTGAAGAGGCAGATGTGGACAAAAACAATTGGTTTTGTTCTAAAAAAATAATTTGGTGAATAAAGGTGGCACAATCTAACACAGTGGTTCCCAACCTTTTTTGGCCCATCGCCCCTTTCTGGAGGCTGACTAACACCTATCGCCCCCCTTTTAATTTTCATTGTATGTCTAATTTTAATCTAAAGTGTAAATAATAATGCAGTTTTATTATTTTAAACAATTTTGTGACCATAGATATCAGTATCGTAGCCAGGATTTCTGCTTGGGTGGGGGGGCCCAAAAGTTTTATGAACCCCCCCCCCCCCATTCTCCAATAAACTTAAAGTGATGAAATTTTTTTTAGATAATATAATAATTATAAATAAGAAACAAATAAAAAAAAAAAATTTTCTTGAAAAAAATCTGGTGTGACTGTCGCACAGCACACAACTTTCTCTTACCTTCGGTAATCGAAAGTTGTGTTCTGTGCTTGTCACACCAGATTTTTTGTGTCGACATATATTTAGTTTCCGCCAATATATTAGAATTCAAGATGTCAAATTTATAAACAGAAAAATATTTACGAATTAAATTGATGTGAGAGGCGTCCATTAACGGCTGGTTTTATTCTCCGGTTCCTTCTATATACGTATGGTCCAGCAAAAGTCCTAATTCTAATATTTATATTTTGTTACCATGGCAACCATTTCTCCTATTCTTCCTATGAAGTACAAGAGTAAAGTGTGCTTCAAACAATTTTGCGGGCAAAACGAAAATATACATTTTAAAGTGCATCTAAAAAATAATTGGTTTTTGAATTTTAATCAAAATCGTTAGAGCGAATTTTGAGAAAATCGAAAAAAACTGAAAAAGTACATCAGTAAAGTACTAGTACTCTTTGGCCGATTTTGATTAAAAGCTTATTTTCACGCCCTAGGCGGGTGACTAACTTAAATATAAAATTTCAACCTCATAGCTCAATTCCTTCATGCTTAAAATTGAACACACACAGACACACAGACACACACACAGACAGACAGACAGACAGACCATGTCGCGAAAACCACTTTTTTGGATTCAGGGGACCTCAAAACGTGAAGATCCATCAAAATCTCGACATCGAATTTTTGACATGAATCCAATACCGGGTACTTTCTCTCTATATATATATTACATATATACATAGGTAAGAGAAAGTAATAAAAAATAATTTTAATACAAAATTCGTAAATATTAGATTTTTTCAATTATTTATAAGTTTTTTTTGTTAGATTTTAGAATTTATGAGAGTTAATAAAATATTTATTTAAAAAAAAAAATCATTAGGGAAAACAATAGGTATTTTTTTGTTTTAGAGAAGGCTTTGGGGGGCGGCCCCCCTGCCCCCCCCCCATTTTTTTTTTTGGGGGGGGGGTATTAGTAAGTAGCCCCGGGGCCCGTCAAGTCTGTCTGCGGCTCTGTCCACAATATAATATCTTAAATATTATATATAATTTCTTATTTATTAGTGTCCACATGTGCCTCTCGCTAGATGTCCCAATCTACCTCAATCATGTTTATAAACAAAATGAGGCTATACAAATAGCTAAAATAAACAATTACATCTGCAAGTACCGACATAGTAAGAATAAACAAGTACACTTATCTCTAATATTTCAACTTTCTTAATTCAAACGTTCATATGGAAAATAATCGACCTCAAACGATTTCCGATTTTTTTACAACGCAGGACAAATATGATGTAGCAACGTGTAACTAGCTATGGCGTAGCTTGACGCTGTTAAAATTTTTCTATAATAAAATGGGTTCTTAATACACCCTAATGGTCAAAGAGTACAATCTAACTTTACATTTAGTAGCGCTAAAATTCGAATGTCCCAATGTGCCTCGTGTCCCAATGTCCCGCCCTCTCCCCTACATAATTGTGATTTATGTTTTGTAAAATTCACAAGGAAGATACATAATGTTTTTTTTTTAATTAAACGGAAAAAAATGTTTAAAAAAATAATGATATTTAATCCGGATATATTAACTTTTAATTTTAATAAGCCTTAATTTTGATAAATTTATTATTAAAAGCTTTAATTAAGAGGTTTTCGACTAGAGAGGAAATTCGATAAAAAAAACTGATTGTATACTCTCATAATAATTTCTCTTTTTTTAAGCTTTCTGCCAGTAAACTGTTTTAATAATTAATGGAAAGATCTATGATAGTTTTAAATCATCTCTGAATATTTTTTTTATTTTATCTTATTTAGCCACAGAAATTTATCCATCTGGTTAGAAAAATTAGATTAGAGTTATAAGTAGGGCTCGGATTTCGCCCTATTTGCCTTTTTTACTTTCTCGTACCCTATATATGAAATATATAGAGAGAGAAAGTATTGGTTTCATGTCAAAAATTCGATGTCGAGATTTTGATGGATCTTCACGTTTTGAGGTCCCCTGAATCCAAAAAAGTGGTTTTCGCGACATGGTCTGTCTGTCTGTCTGTCTGTCTGTCTGTCTGTCTGTCTGTCTGTCTGTCTGTGTGTGTGTGTGTGTGTGTTCAATTTTAAGCATGAAGGAATTGAGCTAGGAGGCTGAAATTTTATATTTAAGTTAAACACCCCCCGGGACCGACAAAATAAGCTTTTAATCAAAATCGGCCAAAAAGTACTAGTACTTTACTGATGTACTTTTTCAGTTTTTTTCGATTTTCTCAAAATTCGCTCTAACGATTTTGATTAAAATTCAAAAATCAATTATTTTTTAGATGCTCTTTCAAATGTATATTCTCGTTTTGCCCTCAAAATTGTTTGAAGCACACTTTACTCTTGTGCTTCATAGGAAAGATAGGAGAAATAAATGGTTGCCATGGTAACCGAATTTAAATCTTTTTCTTTTTATTAGATTAAAAATCAATTATTATTTAAACGCCCATTTTTTTTTTTTCGGAGAAAACATATCTCTCTCTCTCACAAAACTATCTTCTCTCTTTCTACGCGTTTTAAATTTTTCTACCTTATCTTCGCATTTGACCAATGTTAATTTCCTATAGGGATTTGTATGTTAATTTCGATTCAAAAGGGGGTCCCCTTTGGAACTTTTTACGCATTTAAAATTTTTTTTTCCAATTCTTATGAAATTTTGTATTTATTTACGAATCTATATTGTGTATAAAATGTCCAAATATGAGATTAAAATTTTGAAAAATAACCATTTCAAGCAATCAACATTTAAAATGCAAGTTTGAAACTAAGGTGCTATGGAAAACTAAATATATCTCGACACAAAAAATCTGGTGTGACCAGCACAGTGCACAACTTTCTCTTACCGAAGGGTAAGAGAAAGTTGTGTGCTGTGCGCCAGTCACACCAGATTTTTTAATTTATGGCTTAAAATTTAGGCCAATATGATATGTATACGTTTCATGAAATTCTGAATAAAATAAGAGGCATTTGCTAGTGCCTATAATGCCTATTTTGGCCGATTCTGGGTTTTGGTGCCTATTTCATCTATAAATGCCTTTTTTAGTGCCTATTTTAAGTTCAAATAGCCAATTTCAATTTTTTACGAGCTATACATAGCCTAAATTTAAAATTTTTTTGAATTATCAAGAAAATATTTCAAGGGGGGGGGCAAAGGGGGTAATTACCCCCCCCCCCTCCCGAGATTTGAAAAAAAATACTTTTTTTTAAAAAAAAAATTTATTTTTAATGTAAAATTTTAAAAATTAGTACTTAAAAATTTGATTTGTATTTGTATTCTGGCAAACAAGTACAGAATTACCGAAATTAGAAAAAAATTGTGTGTTATGCGACCAGTCACACCAAATTACCGAAAATAAGACATCAATTTTTCAAATTTTTTTATATTATTTCTTAAATAATACCTTTTAAGTGCCTATTTTTACAATAAATGCCTTTTTAAGTGCCTATTTTTACAATAAATGCCTTTTTAAGTGCCTATTTTAATAATTTTAAGTGCTTAGTGGCCTGCCTATTTTAAAGATTTTTAGTGCCTATAAATCCGAGCCCTAGTTATAAGTATTTTTTTATTTTTTCTATCTCTCGGATAAGCTAGTTGACTATGACTTTATTTTAATTTTTAATAGTTTTTTTAAATGAAGCCTTTGTTAAAATGCTAACTTTACCAAACTTTTCTTCAATCTCAGAAAGCTAAATATATGTGAAAAACAGTGACAGGACGGTTAAATGAAACATGGTATTTGCCCTGGAAACAAATATAAATATTTTCCCATGTTTTAAAAATTTTACATCTTGAATTCTAATATATCGGCGGAAACTAAATATATGTCGACACAAAAAATCTGGTGTGACAAGCACAGATCACATCTTTTAATTACCGAAGGTAAGAGAAAGTTCTATCCTGTGCGACCAGTCACTCCAGATTTTTTTTTTCAATTAATGCCTTGGATTATTTGACCAATAGTAGAGCAGCATTGATATCACGTGTCACTATTGTTTCGTTTATTCCACACTAGTTGCCGGCGTCGCCACCTTCAGTATGAGGCCCACGGTCAGTGAAGAAGCTTCCAAAAGAAAACCTCTCCGCTCTCGCCTGATTAACAAGCACCCAAGGATGCAACCTCGACAACTGATCCACGATGTCTTTTCTCCACGATTATTTCCATTTTAAAAACGCCGATTTCCAACCTTATCTTCACTTTCCTAGGTATTTATTTTCCTTTTTAATCCTTTTCATTTTTATTACATAATCGTAAAAAGACGAACTCTTATGAATTAAATATAGAATGAAAATTATTTTATTATTAATTATTTTGAATATGCTTTTTCGTTTTATAAGTATTCTCATCTGTATCCAAAATAAAAAAATAATATCAAATTAAAAAGATAATTTAACATGAGTGTGAGTAAATAGATAATTTTTTTTCATCAAAATTGATGGAGATGATTCTAGAAGCCTCTGCATATGAGAGTGTGGGGATAAGAGTAACTATGGTGTTTTCGTTCTCTTTCTCTGTGCGAAAGTAGCGCTCTACTTTATCTCTTTCTCGCCCATTCATGTGCTGTTGGTTGAGTGTCGTTCGTTTTGTTCATCTTCAGAGATTTATATTTGTTTTGTATTATAAGATTTATTTTTATTCGTTTTTATTGTCCAGTTAATTTTATATTTTAAACAATATTAGGTGAGATTTTTACTTTCTCTTACCCTATATCTCTATACTATATATAGAGAAAGTATTGTTTAATTTATTATTCTTATTTTATTTTTATGCCTATTACATTTATTTACATCTTAAAAAATTTCTATATTTTCTCCTAAATTTTTATGGATTCAAATAGAATTGAATTATATAAATTAAAAACCTATATTTATGATCCCATAAGTATATTATAAAATCTGGTGTGATTGACCGCACGGCACATTTTCTCTTACTTTTGGAAATCGAAACGCTATCATTATAAAAAACAAACAAAATATTTCAATTTTACTCAAAAATCTATAAGATTAAGATTAAAATATGAATTTTTGAATAAATGATTGTATCATTGTCTTTCGGCGGCATTTCAACAGCATTTTTATCCTGTAAACGTCTTTTCGGCATCTTGGGCATAGATTTTTTAAAAAAATTTAAGGTCTTTTTCGGCATCTGAGGCCATTTAGACCCTGTCAATTGATTGGTATCCAATTCAATCGAAATATATTTCTCGCCTGGGACGGGATGTAAACACTTGACCTTTGGGCCATATAGATTTTGTACGATACTTATAATATGTTAATAAGGGCCATCTATTCAGTATTTGAGCGCTGCTTGGCACTTGTTTTTATCGATCTTGGTAGAAATTCTTTTTTCTTGCCAGACTCGCCGGCCTTTCGAATATTAGATTCATTATTAATTAAATACCAATTTTGTCTTAAAAATCTGGCGTGATGTGTCTTTTAACTTCAAAAGTTGTATCATACATGGACTATATATATCATTCTTGATTTATTAGAGATGTACCTTATGATAAATATTTTTGAAATTACTATAAAATTTCAGGCTTTGTAATATAATTTTACTTTCTCTTATCTATATTTTTTATTAAATTTGAATTCCTACCAACAATTTTCCGATTTCGACAGATTAAAAGAAACAAAT
>JAKCPI010007064.1:0-53889 GCA_023213315.1 Euborellia annulipes | reverse complement strand
TAAAGATGGCTCCTAACGAGAGAGGCGCATCATTTTGGAATTGTTCAAATTAAACAATACAATAGTTGCCCGTTTCTCGTATATATCCTTCTTAAATTATCTTCGAAATTGTACCGTTTTGTTTTCGGACTAGCATATAGACGAGAAAAAATACGTTTCTCAAATTTTCAACCCTTAAAAAAGTTTTTTGAGCTCAATTTTGGAGAGGTCTCTTGAAACATGATAAACTAAAATATTGTCATACGAGATCGAAAAAAAAATTAGTCGGTTTTTTTTTGCGCCACCCTATACTTTACTTTCCCTACATTATAAATTTAGGGCTTTGGCTACCAATCCAGGTGAAATAAATATATAGAATATGTATAAATTGCCTTCGCTGCACTAAAAAAGAGCTTAAATTATTAAAAAAAAAAAAAAAAATTGGGCCTCCCCCTTGACAAAATCCTAGGACCGCCACTGGTGCTGTCTGTCTGGGTTTAATTTAAAGCATGAAGGAATTGAGCTAGGAGGTTGAAATTTTATATTTGAGTTAGTCATCCCCCTAGGGCGTGAAAATAAGCTTTTAATCAAAATCGGCCAAAGAGTACTAGTACTTTACTAATGTAGTTTTTTTCGATTTTCTCGAAATTCGCTCCTACGATTTTGTTTAAAATTCAAAAATCAATTATTTTTTAGATTCTCTTTAAAATGTATATTCACATATTGTCATTGAAATCTTCTGAAGTCCACTTTACTCTTGTATTTCATAGGGAAGATAGGAGAAATGGTTGACATGGTAACAAAATATTTATAATTTGTTCATTGATTGAAATCAAATAGATTAAATATACAATTTTCTTGGTTAATTTAGCATAAAAGAAAATTTTTTATTTAATTAAATGGATTAAGTTTTATATAATAATAATATTTGATTACTTGGCATTAATGGCTTATATGTGAATTGGAATGAATCTGAGAAAATATCCATGTCTAGTGAGATTCGAACCCAGGCCACTAGCTTACTAATCGGATGCTTATCGACTTAGTAACGGAAGCCAGCAATTAATTTAAACTAATCCTCTTAAAATAGATGGGCTAGGAGTTATTACACTTATGAAAACGGATAAGATACTTTACATTGTGATCCAAAGAGTTACAAGCAATTTCAAGAGGGAATCTTTTCGAATTTTTTTTGCTTTTTCGTTCATATATTATCGGCGCTTTTAATTTTAGCGATTTACTTAATTCGTTATAAATCAAACTTGTTGATATTGATTAAAAAATTTCAACATAAAACGTAAGATAAGTATTTGATTTTATAAGAGATAAATAAATAATTTATTTTTCAACTTATATTTGATCTTTTGTTACTTTTTTCAAGTGATATATATCGAACTAAAATTTTAGCCCTCGGGGCTATGGCGTAGAGGTTAGCGTGCTAACCTCGTATACCAAACGTCGCGGGTTCGGACCCCAGGCAGTCCGATGATTTTATATAAGGCATTTGGATACCAAATGGCTTATATAAGAATGCCTGGACCCCAATATGTATAATAATAAATAACCGATAACGTTTAAAGTCTTAAATTTTTAACATATTTGCCGAATAGAGGTAAGAGAAAGTAAAAATATAATAGTTTGTATTAATAATTAATGTTTTTTGCAGCCTGGTTTTTGGTGGCCTGGCAACGGAGAAGAGCAACAGTCACCACAATCGTTGCGGTTAAGTGATGCCAAGCGCGGCGATTGAGGGAGTCCAGAAGAAATTCTTGAGATATTTATTTTATAAGAAAGTCGGACTCTCTGGGGCTGACATTCCATGTGGAGAGCTATTGGCCCTATTTGACCTTAAGAGGCCTAATTAAAAGGAGGAAAGACCACCTCCTAAGGAATCTCCAGAATCTCTTGGAGGGGCGCTGGGACTGCAGTGAATTACTGGCCAAAATAGGTTTCAGAGTCCCAGCGTTTGCCTCGAGGTCTCGATCACTTTTTTATTTGCCGCGAGCTAGAACCAGAATGCTGGAAAAAAGTCCAGTCTTTCGTATGGTATCAGAATATGGCAGCAGAGAGTCTGACCTTAATGATCAATTATGATTTTATTGTTAATTTTGTATTGAATTTGAATTGTAAAAGATTATTGATCCTGTTCTCTTCTCCCCCCCCCCCTCTTATTCTCTCTGTAATTGGAGTCACCTCTGTTGAGAGTCTCAATAAATTTATTTATTTATTTACTCTTGTACTCCATAGAAAAGATAGGAGAAATGGTTGCCATTGTAGCAAATAATAAATATTTTTACATACTTATAAATTTTAAATGGCCCTCGGGGCTTGGAGTAGTTGGTAGCGTGCCTACCTTCTATAGCGAAAGTCGCGGGTTCGGACCCCAGGCAGTCCGATGATTTTATTTAAGGCATTTGGAAACCAAATGGCTTAAATAGAAATGCCTGGACCCCCAATAGATATTTTAATAATTAACGGTTATCGTCAAAGTCTTAAATGGCCTAAGTTGCCGAAAGACTGCGTGAATGCCCCCCCCCCCCCAAATTTCTTCCCCTGTTAGAAAAAAGAGTGAATGTTTTTTGAAAAAAAAAAAAAAAAAATATTTACATCTTGAAAATCGAATGTTCTGTACTGTTGGAAACTAAATATATGTCGTCACAAAAAATCTGGTGTGACAAGCACAGAACACACCTTTCGAGTCCCGAAGATAAGAGAAAGTTGTGTGCTGTGCGACTGTCACACCAGATTTTTAAATTTATTATGTCTCTCATTAGAGAACATGCCATAAAAGAAAACAAAAAACCTGTAAATTGGATTTATAAAATTGATAAATAAATTAATTATTTTTGAACTTATTATATAATTAGAATTTCTTTTCACGCGAGATTTAATCTATAGAAATTGTTTAATAATATGAGGATGTGGGTAATTTTTAAAATTGATAAATAAATAATTTATTACTTTCTCTTACCTCTATGTATATCTTATTATATTAAACGAGCAATGTACGTTTGTTTGTTTGCCTGTTTGTTTGTTTATATATATGCATATCAGTTCTCGAAAACGGCTCTAACAATTTTTTTCAAAATTTAAATATATACTATTTCTGGTCCTAATATGAAATTGTGCTAGGTCTCATGTTTGGGAAACTTCGCGTACTAGTACCTTACTGGTGTACTTTTTTAGTTTTTTCCAATTTTCTCGAAATTCCCTTTAAAGATTTCTTTCAAATTTTAAATAATTCCTAGTTGCGGGATAGAAAACAAATTGTGCTAGGTATCGTCTTCGGGAAACCTCGAGTACTAGTACCTTACTGGTGGGTGTACTTTTTTAGGTTTTTCTAATTTTCTTGAAATTTCCTTAGACCTTTTCCTTCAAATTTCAAATATATTTTTATTTCTTCTATACAAATAAAATTTGACCTCTCGAGTGCTAGTACTTTACTGGTGTACTTTTTTTTTAGTTTTTCCCAATTTTCGTTTTAAAGGTTTTATAATGTTCAAAGCCTAGTGGGCTTGCTTCCTGGTCAAACCCTCCCTCTCTTTACCCTGGACCCACAGATTTAGAATATGTCCACGAATATTAAATTTTAATTAATGTGCAATTTTGTAAATTTAATTTTTTATATCAATAATTACTTAAAATATATTTAATTTAATAATGTCAAAAGGCCAATTAGTAGAAAAATACCTATTATTTAAATTCTATTATTAAAATACTAATTTCTGATTATTATTAATTAATTTTATTGAAAATAATAATTTTTAATTGTCTCCAGGCTGACGCATTTCCTGGCCAACTCTCTTATATCTCATGATTAAAGTTTTCTTATGAGGCACTGTCTCCTCTAACAATAAGTAACCACCCAGTAATGTTGCTATTCCTCAAAACTCTCCCTGGACTGTTATTTCTTATTTTGGAGTTTTTATTGATGTTTCCATTGAGGAGCAAGTTGTCTTGTTATATTTCTTTCAAATTTTAAATATTTTCCTATTTCTTCTATACAAATCAAATTCGCGCCCCTCGAGTATTCGTACTTTACTGATGTACTTTTTTTAGTTTTTTACAATTTTATCAATATAAAAAAAGACCGAGCTCCGGCTACATACACCCTAATACACATTGATACATACTTATACATAGAAGCAGCCGGATTTCACCTGTAGGCCAATTTGACAAAGGAAGTCGTTCGAGTTGGACTTTCCTCTCGAGCAATGAAAGTGTATTCAACCCCGAAAATGACAATCATTTTTATATTATGAGGGTCAAAATAAATTTAATATAATTCTGGTGAAAATAAACAGATTTTATAAATTCCACAAAACCGTAAAAATCACGAAATACTTGGTTGGCATAACAAAAGAAAGAATATTGCAAACTGTTATAAAGGGTCGAAAAATATGAAGAAATAAATGGACCGTTTATTTAGAAAGTGGTCCAAGTCCATTTTCTATTGTTTCGAAAAAATATTTGTTTATTAAAAAATCTATTTACCAACCAATTTTCAAATGAACAAAACATGGAAATTTTTAAAGAAATTTACCACTAGTTATACATAGAAAATTTACATTAATTTAATCATGAATTATGTGAAATCTCATTTTTTTTTTTTTTAAATGGACTTACACCACTTTCAAAATAAACGGTCCAAATGTAGGGAGGCGCGGATTCAAAGAAGTCTTTCGAGGGGGGGGAGTAATCTCGCGCAGCCCACAACTTTCCCTTACTCTTCGGCAAGAGAAAGAAGTGTACTGTGCGACCAGTCACACCAGATTATTTGCAAATTTAAAGTTGCATTATTATTTATTATTTATTATTAATATTAATATTATTAATATATGTCAGCAATTTGGAAATAAAAAATCATATTTACAAGGCAAGGAATTCAAAGATACTCCTAGAGGTTCATATTATTTTGTAAAATTGATAAATAAATAATTTATAAATAATAAATTTATTATATAATTTATATTTTCTTTCAAGCGAGAGATAGCACACACTGTGCTACAAGAAAAAAAGATGAGAAATATTCTCGTATTAATTAATTGTTTTGAAAATTGAATGCATTCAGTTTGTCACATATTGAAATTTTTGGTTTTTGGTGGCCTGGCAACGGAGAAGAGCAACAGTCACCACAATCGTTGCGGTTAAGTGATGCCAACCGCGGCGAAAGCTCGGGATTGGTAACCCCGAGCAATTAGCGTGTAGAACGCCAACATCGGTACTTGTATTTAAAAAATGATATAAATGAAGAAATAATCCCTAAATAACCTGTGTAACCCTAAAGACTAAAAAAAATATTTTTGAAATAAAAATTTTTGTGTTTGTATTATTATATAAAGGGGGGGGGGGGGATGCGTAATACAATTAAATATTTTTAAAGGAGGTGAGGTAACATAAAGAGCAACACTCGTGTGGCGCGTCTAGTCGACTACAGGTAATTAATTAGACGCAACACACGAGTGTTGCTTTTCTAATAATAGACTCAATTGTTCAAACCTGTGTATATTAATTTATATCTATTTATATACTTTATTATAACTTAATGGTTATGAATTTATATAATTGAGTTTTTTAAACTTTGTCTCATATTGACAGCCCATAAGCTCTGAAGATGATCTCGACCGAGACCGAAACGTCAGCTTAATGGGCCTTAAATAAATGAAACAAATACTAGCTACTCATCCTGTTTCTCAATAATTTTATCCAGCTATAAATCTACTTTTCTCAAGAAGAGATTAGGGGCACATTTATTTAAACCATTTGCTATCCAAATGATCTAAATAAATATTCATCGTCCTGCCTGGAAGAATCCGTGGCCTTTAAAGCTATCATTATTTAGAAGTTGGACCATGTTTTGCATAAAGCAACTAAGCGCCAATCTAACCTAAATCTGACATAGGGGGCATGTTATTTGCACACTTGTAAACAAACCCAATGGCAATGGCCCTTTTTCTTGTTTTATACAAAAAAAAAAGTGAATAGAGTAATAATATTGCGATTTTTTTATTCTTTTTTTACTTTTTATAAAAAAAAAACACACACTTTTTTCTCATTTACACACAGTCTTTTCGGCAACTTAGGCCATATAAGACTTTTACGATATCCGTTATAGAGATTAATGTACATATATGGGGTGCAGGCATTCATTCTTATTTAAGCCATTTGGTATCCAAATGGCTTAAATAAAATCATCGGACTGCCTGGGGTCCGAACCCGCGACGTTTGGTATACGAGGTTAGCATGCTAACCCCTACACCAAGCCCCGAGGGCATTGCGATTTAAATTAACAGGTAGGTAGAGGTTCTTTTTCCCTACACGATGGCCGTCTCATCTCAATTTCGATCATAATGGCGCTTGGTTGCTTGGGTGCCGAAACAATGAATCGAAAGAGATGAAGTATGAAATTTCAACTACTTAGATCAAGGTTAAGCCCCAGCAAATTTGGTGGAAGTTGGTTGAAGTTAAAACCTTTTAAAACACAAATTGAAATTCACTAAAATAAACGACGCTCTCAGCTCAGAAGTTGGAGGCTAACTTCAGGGGCCTGCTTCTCCTCCGTTAGCAGGGATAACTCTAAATCCTTTTAGGGGCAAATGCCCTTAAACATTTCTGTATCCAATGGGCTTGGGGTTTTTTAGTTATTCTAAAGGCCACTTTTTTTTTTCAATTCGGACCACTGTGGGGGGGGGGGGGGCGTAATACAATTAAATATTTTTAAGAGATCATTTCTATTTTGTAAAAACATATTTTTGTTTTTTATTTTTATTAAATATATTAATTCACTGTGAATTGGGATTTTAATATTTTATATATGCAAAATACAGTATGAAAATAAAGAGAAAAAAACTGAAGAAAAATTTCATTTTATAAGAGATAAATAAATAATTTATTTTTCAACTAATATTTAATCTTTTATTAGTTTTTTTAAGCGATATATAATCGATCTAAAATGTTACTGAAAATATTCATATTTTTTTTTTTTTTTTTTTTTTTAAGTTCTTTTAATTGAAGAAAACACATCTAATAGCATTCTTAATTTTTTTTTTTTCATCATATATCAGTGGCGTAGCGAGGGGGGGGGCAAGAGGGGTCATGGTGCCCCGGGCGCCACTCACAAAGGCGCGCCAAATGGTTCGAAAAACAATAAGAGAAAGTAAAAAATTGCTGGACAATTTTTATTTTTATTATAATTGATTTCAGGAAAATGTATTTTAAATGTAGTGCCAGAGTAATATAATAATTTATGCCGAAAAAAAGTCGACGAAAAAATCTCGCCGAAAAAAAATGGCCGAAAATTCGAAAAGTTCCAAAATAAAATATTTAAAAAAAATCTGGTGTGACTGTCGCCCTTACCAAAGATACTGTACTGTGCTTGTCACACCAGATTTTTTGTGTCGACATACGTAGGTCTATATATAGTTTCCGTCGATATATTAGAAGATGTAATGAAATTTATAAGTAGCCTATGGGAAAATATCTATTTATATTTTGATACCCTGACTTCTATCTTTCCTATGGAGTACAAGAGTTAAGTGGTCTTCATAAGATTTCAAAAGCTGAATGAGAATATACATTTTAAATATCATCTAAAAAATAATTGATTTTTGAATTTTAATCAAAATCGTTGAAGCAAATTTTGAGAAAATTAAAAAAACTGAAAAATTAACATCAAAATCCTTTGGCCGATTTTGTTTAAAAGCTTATTTACACTCCAGAGGAGGGTACCTAACTTAAATATAAAATTTCATCTTCCTAGCTCAATTCCTTCATGCTTAAAATTGAACACATACACACAGAGAATATTTTTGATGCATATTTTGGCCTTTTTACTTTCTCTTACCTATGTATATATGTTAATATATATATAGAGAGAAAGTATTGGATTCATGTCAAAAATTCGATGTCGAGATTTTGATGGATCTTCACGTTTTGAGGTCCCCTGAATCCAAAAAAGTGGTTTTCGCGACATGGTCTGTCTGTGTGTCTGTCTGTCTGTCTGTGAACAAAATATCTCAAGAACGGAAAGAGCTAGGAAGTTGAAATTTTATATTTAAGTTAAACACCCCCGGGACCGGAAAAATAAGCTTTTAATCAAAATCGGCCAAAGAGTACTAGTACTTTACTGATGTACTTTTTCAGTTTTTTTCGATTTTCTCAAAATTTGCTCCAACGATTTTTTTTTAAATTCAAAAATCAATTATTTTTTAAATTCTCTTTAAAATGTATATTCTCATTTTGCAATTGAAATCTTCTGAAGACCACTTTACTCTTGTATTTCATAGGGAAGATAGGAGAAATGGTTGCCATGGTAACAAAATATAAATATTTTCCCATACTTATAAATTTTACATCTGAATTCCGTACTGTCGGGAACTAAATCTATTTCGACACGAAAAATCTGGTGTGACAAGCACAGAACACAACTTTCGATTACCGAAGGTAAGAGAAAGTTGTGTGCTGTGCGCCAGTCACACCAGATTTTTAATAAAAGAGTTAACTAACTACCTGAATAATTTTGATTAAGTAGTGAAAAAATATTTCAAATAAAATAAATATAGGTACAAAAAAATTAACCCTTTAAAAGAATAATTACAGTTAATAATTATATATTAGACGCATAGCTGCCTGGTTTATTTTTTACTAAATTTATGAGAAATTTGTGTTGTCACCCTATAAACGATCAGTCTCATAAGAATAGAAATTTTCTATAAGAATAAAGTTTTTAAATTCTGTTTAACCGAATTTATTACTAGCCAGAATTCAGCCACCTATTTATTACTAAGCCGACCTGTTAAATAGTACTATGTAAGTATACAATTTTACCAGAAAAATAAGATACTAAAGATGTTGATGTAATGGGTCATTTCCAAAGCCACCGGAGGTGGCAACTCTTATTGAACATAACTATTGTGAAACTGACGGGGTGACAATTTTTGGGAATTTAAAAGATTTTCAATTTTTTATTTTTAATTGCTATTATAAAAGATCCTTAATAAATATGATAGGAGTTTTATTAAGGGTTTCTATTAAAGGAGTCCTCCCCTGTTTTGTCATCAACTTTCAAAATTACGGCTATAGTAAGGAATATCAACCCAAAAAATCTGGTGTGAATAGCACAAAACTTAATTATCAATTTCCAAATGTGCCACTAGTCACATCAACTGTTACTTCTTGGGTTCTCACGATTTTTTTCTATTTGAGATTGCAATAGATGCTTACTTTTCTAACTACGTAGTCGTTGTTTGTATGTTTAATGGAGTCGCCTGTTAGTTAGGCAACCAAGAGTGTTCCTAGCTGCAGGCTTAAAACGTTACGCACTGCGTTTTAAGCCCTGCGCGACGCATCGGAGGGCGCAATGGGAGTTTTTACAGACCGATTTTTTTTTTTTTAAGAAATCAAATTTTCCATCGAAATTTTTTTTATAATATAGCCATGTGTTTTTTAAGTCATTTCGTAATCTTAGGCTTCTTAGGCTTGAAACGATAAGTATATTATTGATTTTGATTTAAATAAATCCACAGATTATGATTCGAGCCCACACCTCTTGGCTTTTAAGTGTAAAATATTTCGATTACACTTTTTTTAACGATGTTTCGACAATCATCTTGTCTTCATCAAGAGATAACTTACACTTACGTCGTTAAAAAAGTATTATTCAAATATTTTACAAAAAAATGCAAACGCATTTCTTCATTCCTATTAAGCTTAATATAGTGAATTTCTTGTTTGGAACCCAAAATTTCATGATGGGCTGTGGCACTTAAATGATCAGTATTCAGATGGAGGTGGACAGTCCATCATAAGCCCCAAAGAAGTAAGAGATCCTGTGTTCGGCACACACTAAACAATCTTATAATTAACAAAATCCCTCTCTTCTACGACCAAATAAAGAGAATGAGAATCATTGACTCTTGAAAAATAAAATACGAGTCTTTTCTCTATTCCAAAGGGCAGAAGCGACGTCATTAATTAATTATCAAGATAATGAGTAATAATAATTAATGTATAAAACAAAAAGAGAATTCTTTTTTTAATTAATAAACCTTTTTACTTTCTCTTACCTCTATATATATGTTAATATATATAGAGAGAGAAAGTATTGGATTCATGTCAAAAATTCGATGTCGAGATTTTGATGGATCTTCACGTTTTGAGGTCCCCTGAATCCAAAAAAGTGGTTTTCGCGACATGGTCTGTCTGTCTGTCTGTGTGTGTGTCTGTGTGTGTGTCTGTGAACAAAATATCTCAAGAACGAAAAGAGTTAGGAGGTTGAAATTTTATATTTAAGTTAGGCACCCCCCATGGGACCTGACACGAAGCTTTTGACCAAAATCGACCAAAGAGTACTAGTACTTTACTAATGTAGTTTTTTAGTTTTTTTCGATTTTCTCAAAATTTGCTCCAACGATTTTTTTTTAAATTCAAAAATCAATTATTTTTTAGATTCTCTTTAAAATGTATATTCTCATTTTGTGATTGAAATCTTCTGAAGACCACTTTACTCTTGTTCTCCATAGAAAAGATAGGAGAAATGGTTGCCATGGTAACAAAATATAAATATTTTGTCATACTTATAAATTTTACATCTTGAAAATCGAATGTACCGTACTATCAGAAACTAAATACATGTCGACACAAAAAATCTGGTGTGACAAGCACAGTACACAACATTCGATTACCGAAGGTAAGAGAAAGTTGTGTGCTGTGCGCCAGTCACACCAGATTTTTTTGACTAAAAAATGAGGTTTTTCGAGAAAAAAATTGATTTGGGAGTTAATTATTCGGGATAAAGATGCAATTCGGTAAAATTATAGACCTATGTGATCGTAAAAAAGGTCACTGAGGAAGGCAAACAGCAAAGTGGACGAAACCGTCAGGTCTGAGATCTGGAGTTTGAATAGAATAATAAATAAAAAATGCATAAAATTATTCTTTATATATTTTTATTGGACTGAATCGACCTATCCTTTCTACTAATTACCAACAGAGTCCTGGTGAATTTTCATTAGTAAAACAATTATTAAAATGAGTAAACCGGCCAATAAATATTGAGGACCACGATTTTCTTAGATTCTTCTTAATGAAAACTTTTGAAACTCAGCGACAAAAATTAAGACGTTTCTAGAGCCCTGCACGGGTACGGGTAGGGCCCGTAGGCCCGTTACCCGCCCGGCCCGCGGTGATAGATGAAAATCAAAAATCAGCGTTTCAGGGTTTTTTGAAATTCGGCCCCTAAGTACCCCATATGACTATTTCGAAGAATTTTTGAATTCTTCTTTTTCCTTAAATATCAATGATTTTTTGAAATTAAAATTCATGAATAAATATCTTTCAAGGGATATAAAGTTATTTAGTGCCCTCTGGCCTTGGTGTAGTGGTTAGCGATTTATACCAAGAGTTGCGAGTTCGCATCCCGCCTCATGCGAAAATGTATTTCAATTTGATTGGCCACCCATACAATTGAAAATAGAGAAGGGGTCATAATGGCCTTCGATGCCTAAAAAGGCCTTAAATTAAATAAAAAACAAAAAATATCCTGAAACAAAAATCTGCTGTAACAGGTTTCAACCAGATGGTTTTAACCGAAACACCCGTCCCCCCCCTCCACAACCATTTTTACGAAATTTAGACCTAAATATCAACATCTTTTTACTTTTTTTTAATTCATTCAAAAAAAAGGTGCGTTACGTTTATTGCCTTGGCGTTATTTAGGAAGCTTTTTTCATTCTCATTTTGGTGTTTTTTTTTTTTAATTTTATAGTGACTTTTCAACGCGATGGGATATCAATTTGCTTTTTGAACTAAAGAAGAAACGAGGCATCGGTGTAGAGGGATTTCCACGAACAAGGTTTACGCTCCGGGAATTTCAGGGTTTTAACGATGTCCGTGCAAGAAACATGCCCGCAAGTTTTAACCTTGCCCGCCCTAGGCGGGCAATTGCTCGCCGAAGGCGAACCTTGCTGCTAGTATACCGGATATAAATAAACGCTCCTTAGAACAAAAGTGACTTACACAGCCTTGAGACTGGTCTAAAAAAAAAATACAAAGCGTTTATTATTTTGATTTTTTTTTCTTGTTTATATGTAGAGAGCGGAAAAAAAGTATCTTATTTTCGCAAATAAGTCGCCTAAAAAGTCCGTTATTTTTCAGCCTAATAGTCTATAAAAAGTCAGTTTGCGGCAAAAAGTCTCTAAAAAGTCGCTATCAAATTTAACAATTAATAATATAAGAAAGTAAAAGAAATAGAGAGCTTTTCTCTAGATAAAGAAATAAGGCATAAATAGAAAATCTGGTGTGACAAGCACAGAACACAACTTTCGATTACCGAAGGTAAGAGAAAGTTGTGTGCTGTGCTTGTCACACCAGATTTTTCGTGTCGAAATAGATTTAGTTCCCGACAGTACGGAATTCAGATGTAAAATTTATAAGTATGGGGAAATATTTATATTTTGTTACCATGGCAACCATTTCTCCTATCTTCCCTATGAAATACAAGAGTAAAGTGGTCTTCAGAAGATTTCAATTGCAAAATGAGAATAAACATTTTAAAGAGAATGTAAAAATTAATTGATTTTTGAATTTAAAAAAAATCGTTGAAGCAAATTTTGAGAAAATCGAAAAAAACTGAAAAAGTACATCAGTAAAGTACTAGTACTCTTTGGCCGATTTTGATTAAAAGCTTATTTTTCCGGTCCCGGGGGATGTTTAACTTAAATATAAAATTTCAACCTCCTAGCTCAATTCCTTCATGCTTAAAATTTGAACACACACTGACACACACACAGACAGACAGACCATGTCGCGAAAACCAGTTTTTTGGATTCAGGGGACCTCAAAACGTGAAGATCCATCAAAATCTCGACATCGAATTTTTGACATGAATCCAATACTTTCTCTCTCTATATATATTAACATATATATAGAGGTAAGAGAAAGTAAAAATATACTTTATTATCATTGATTTATTAAAATATTTTTTTATACGATATTTTTTACTTTCTCGTACCCTATATATGAAATATATAGAGAGAGAAAGTATTGCGATCATGTCAAAAATTCGATGTCGAGATTTTGATGGATATACATGTTTTGAGGTCCCCTGAGTCCAAAAAAGTGGGTCCCGCAAATTGGTCTGTGTGTGTGTGTGTGTGTCTGTGTGTCTGTATGTGTGTAACGATTTTTAGCATGAAGGAATTGAGCTACCGGATTGAAATTTTATATTTAACTTAGGTACCTTCCCACACGCTCAAAATAAGCTTTTGAACAAAATCGGCCAAAAAGTCCCGGGGGTATTGAACCACTCTTTCCAAAACTATATTTAGATTTAATGTAGCTTTTATGGCCAAGTAGCTAGGCGTTACATAAATAGGGCTATTTTTCGATATTTTTTTGCCTAAAAATGAGGTTTTTCGAGAAAAAAACTAATTTTCGAGTTAATTACTCGGGATTTTTTTATTTATTCTATTAGAGGTTTTCTTTCTGCACCAAATGACATCCCATTTAGTCTGATCGGATTAGCCGTTCGGAATCTACAGGGGTTTAAACTTTCAAATTAGAATTTACCGCAGCGCGGTAAAATGATGTGATACCAAAAAAATAAATGGCGAAATCTTTAGCTGAAAACTCATTCTTTCTAACCGTATATTCCCCATAATTGTACCTCTTAAGACAGAGGAGTTATTCAAGCCGATAAACTTTTTCGTGCATGCACCTCTAACCAGCCACTATAGACACATGATTTGTAAGACGTTGTCACGTCAATATATAATTATTTGGAGTCCAGGCATTCTTACTTAAGCCATTTGGTATCCAAGTGGCTTAAATAAAATCATCGGACTGCCTGGGGCCCGAACCCGCGACCCTTGGTATACAAGGCAGGCGCTCTACCAACTACACCAAGCCCCGAGGGCCAGTAAATTTTAAAAAGACTTTAATGCAACAATAAGGCTTTATAGAGGTGTTTTATAATATCATTATTATTTCTGTTAAAATGAATTGAATGATTATTTGTATCAAAATAGGAATGTCTATATTAACTCTTTTTAAATATTCTCTTTCTTTTCTTTTCTTTTAATCATATATTAAGATAACAGTATTTATCTATAATTTAAATATATAAATAACTTTCTTTTAAAAGGAAGAGAAATGTATTAAAAATATCATTCACTCTCTGTCCATGGTATGATAATAATAAAATTTGAGGCATGATTCATGAATAATTTACGTATAATTGTGAATGCCCAATATAACTTGGCGATTATTATTTGATCGTCGACGTTTGATTGATTGTCCTGAGGAAGGGCGCAACTGGCGTCCGAAACGTCGACGATCTTTCATTGTTTTTATAAAAGAAAATTAAAATCTCTATTGGAAATTTTCTATGTTTGAACCATGAAAGTTTTCATTAAAAAATATATAATATTTTTTTTTAAAAACAGTCAAATAATCACAAGTAGAAAATGCACGGGTGGGGCTTAATATTTTTTTCTTTAAGTTTTTTTGGCACCTTAGGGATATAGGCTTTTAAAATTAGAGGGTCCAGGCATATTTATTAATACCATTTGGTATCCAAATGATTTAAATAAATTCATTTATGAAATTTGATTAAGGGCTGAACACAAACATAATGCAATCTTTTTATTAGAAATAGCTTCGATTTAAACAGAACTCAAAGGGATCTTATCAAAATATATGTCAGCAATTTGGAAATAAAAAATCATATTTACAAGGCAAAGAAGTCAAACAAAACATATATTTTTTTTTTTTTTTTATTTTATTTTTTTTTTTATTTTTTTATTTTTTTTTTTTTTTTTAAATTTTTATTTTCCTCCATAAAAGGGGGGAATTAGATCCGAATGGTTTCATTTTATTTTGTAAAATTGATAAATAAATAATTTATAAATAATAAATTTATTATATAATTTATATTTTCTTTCAAGCGAGAGATAGCGAAGGGCAGCCAGGAAAAATCAAATCAGATAAAAATATAATCAATTTCTATCAGATTTTCTTTATTTGGTTGTCGACATTTCGGACGCCAGTCGCAACCTTCCTCAGGACCTTCCTTCATTATCTTTATTTGAGATTTTTTTTCCCCGAATAAGTTAAAATTTTTAATTAAATTATTTTATAGATTAATAATTTAAATTTAATTTGTTATTGTTTATTTAAAAGGATCAAGCAAGATAGATGAAAATATTAGTTTCGGTCAAAAAGTTTTTTTTTTTTTTTTTTATTTCATATAATAGAAGATTCAAAAAGAAAAATAAAAACTTTAAATAAAAGTTGAATGAAGGTTTATATCATATTTTCTTTAAAAAATAAATAAATAAAATATTGTGTCCATCTGACGGTCATTCTAAGAGTCCTGGAAAAGGATTAATGAACAAAACGGAACATAATGTAATTGAAAATAAAATGAATTAGTGGTAAATTCATTTTCATCTAGACAGTTTAGTTCGGATAGAATATTTATAATAGTTATAAATAAAAAAAACAAAAAAACTCAAAAATTTCGAAAAAAAGCTACGAAATAACGCACATAATGCATCTGCCAGATAACAACTTTTTTGGAGCCCGCGAGCTTGGTACTATAAGTATGGAAAAATATTTATATTTTGTTACCATGGCAACCATTTCTATCTTCCCTATGAAATACAAGACTAAAGTGGTCTCAAGAAGAATTCAATTGCAAAATGAGAATATACACTTTAAAGAGAATCTAAAAAATAATTGATTTTTGAATTTAAAAAAAAATCGTTGGAGCAAATTTTGAGAAAATCGAAAAAAACTGAAAAAGTACATCAGTAAAGTACTAGTGCTTTTTGGCCGATTTTGTTCAAAAGCTTATTTTTTCCGGTCCCGGGGGGTGTATAGCTTAAATATAAAAATTCAACCTCGTAGCTCAATTCCTTAATGCTTAAAATTGAACATGTCAAACATGAAGTGCACCCCCTCCCAAACTTGAAACAAAAATAAAAAATAAAAAACTAAAAATCTGGTGTGACTGGCGCACAGCACACAACTTTCTCTTACCCTTCGGTAAGAGAAAGTTGTGCACCGTGCTGGTCACACCAGATTTTTTGTGTCGAGATATATTTAGTTTCCGATAGCACCTTAGTTTCAAACTTGCATTTTAAATGTTGATTGCTTGAAATAAACTATGGTTATTTTTCAAAATTTTAATCTCATATTTGGACATTTTATACACAATATAGAATCGTAAATAAATACAAAATTTCATAAGAATTGGAAAAAAAAATTTTAAATGCCTAAAAAGTTCCAAAGGGGACCCCCTTTTGAATCGAAATTAACATACAAATCCCTATAGGAAATTAACATTAGGCCTATGAGAGAAGGCGGAGAGACAGGCGATAATGTTTGCAAGTGAGAGAGTTTCTAAATTTTTCCGTTTTTACCGGAGCCCTGAGGGCCCCGGGCCCTTTCAAAGACAAATTTTCATTAATTTTTTTCCGTTTTTATTGGAGCCCTGAGGGCCCCGGGCCCTCTCAAAGACAAATTTTCATTAATTTTTTTTTTTCTAAATTTTTCCGTTTTTACCGGAGCCCTGAGGAGATACAGTTTTTTAGCCCGGCCCGGACCGTGGGCCCCCCCCAAGGTCCGGGGCCCCCCCGCATTGCGGGGTCTGCGGGGGCGTACGTTACGCCACTGAAACGATACAACAATAACTAAAAATATGTGTAAATTATATAGGTATAAAATAAGGAATTTTTGCCACCCCCTTGGGAGCAATAAAAGGTAAATTATTAAACCAGGGAGGTGGGTATTGCTTAGAGAGGCATTTCATTTTTGGAGGGGGGATTTTGCTTTTTTAAAATATTTACTGATATATAAAATCATTCTATCTTTTTACTTTCTCTTACCTCTATATATGTTAATATATATAGAAAGTATTGGTTTCATGTGAAAAATTCTAAGTCGAGACCTTGAAGGATATACACGTTTTGAGGTCTTCTTGAGTCCAAAAAAGTGGTTTTCGCGAGATGGTCTGTCTGTGGGTGTGTGGGTGTTTGTTCAAATTTTAAGCATGAAGGAATCGAATCCCATACTTATAAATTTTACATCTTGAAATTGCCCTCGGGGCTTGGCGTAGAGGTTAGCGTGCTAACCTCGTATACCAAACGTCGCGGGTTCGGACCCCAGGCAGTCCGATGATTTTATATAAGGCATTTGGATACCAAATGGCTTATATAAGAATGCCTGGACCCCAATATGTATAATTATAAATAACGGATATCGTTTAAAGTCTTAAATGGCCTAAGTTGCCGAAAAGACTGTGTGAATGCGTGTGTGATTGTGAGTGTGAATGAGAAAAAAGTGTGAATGTTTTTTTTTGTAAAAAAAAAAAAAAAACATCTTGAAATTCGAATGTACCGTACTGTCGGAAACTAAATATATGAAGAAACAAAAAATCTGGTGTGACAAGCACAGAATACAACTTTCGATCACCGAAGGTAAGAGAAAGTTGTGTGCTGTGCGACTAGTCACGCCAGATTATTTTTAAATGTATTTTTGTAATTAACTATAAAAAAAATCTGGTGTGACTGGCGCACAGCACACAAAGTTGTGTTCTGTGCTTGAAAAATCATAAAATAAACAATTTCAATATTTTATCTCTCACTTGAAAAAATATTCAAATTATAAAATATATTGAAATATAAATTATTTATTTATCAATTTTATAAACTGAAATTTCTTCATCTTTTTTGCTCTCACTGACTTAGAGATATATAGTCAATTTAAAATACAAAAATTTAATCAATGATTTTATAAAATAAATAATTAATCCAGATAATAAATATATTCCTATTAATTATTTTTTGTTTTTAGTTTGACTTCTTTGCCTTGTAAATATGATTTTTTTTCCCAAATAAAAAGATTGCAGCCCTGTCCTAATTTCGTTTCTCATTATTCAGTGCCGGATTACCCGGAGTAAGCGATCGCCAATGGGCCCCGCAGCATTAGATTTTTTTACAACTCTTTCGGCATTCCGAAATATAAAAAACCCATATACCTAAGGTACATAAGTATGTGAGCAGCAAAATAAACTTTCCTAAAAAAGTTTGGTGTTGGCTGTGCCTGTCTTTTGCTTGACTTTTTTTATTTTTTCTTTCTCTTACCTCTATACCTATTGTTCCCATTAACAAACATGTTCATACATTTTGATTTAATTGAGGTGTATAGCTGATAATACAATTTATTTAAGGTTCAGGAAATAAATTAAATAAAAATTGAAAAAACGACTAGCTGCGTTGCTCATTTGGGATTTCCTGAACCTTAAATACATTTTGATTGTAACAATATACGAGTATGTCAGGTGTGGCCAAACTTTTATCCATTAAGAGCGAGCGACCTTTGCTTAAAAAATGAGGTTTTTTTTTTTAAAAATAATTGATTTAATAGTTTATTAATCGCGATTTTTTTTATCTAGTCAATTAGAGATTCTCCTTCTGCGCAATTTGACATCGCATTTACTCTGATCACATCACCCGTACGGAATCTACAGTGTATTAAACTTTCAAAAAACGATTTCCCGCAGAGTGCTCTCAAGCGGTAAAATGACGTCATATCGGAAAAAAGGTCCGGGCTAATCTTTCTAAAAATATATTTAGATTTAATGTAGCTTTTATGATCAAGTAGCTATGCATGCGCAAAAAAGTTCTATATTTCTATGCTTTTAAAATGCAATTCGTTAAGTCAATTTGGCTCAATTTAATTTGTCAAACATTTACAAATATCATTTTCTTTTAAAGCGCCTTCGAGTTTCATTGATAAGATCAAAGAAGCAATTAATAAATAAATAAAATATTTTAACGGCACGCTAGTTGCGTTCCAATATTGAAGCAATTTGATTATATTTAATTTTTCAAAATATTAAGAGATTCCGATTATTACTACGTTACTCCCTGGTACATGTACTATATGTGTATATGTATACTTAATTCAGGGTTAGGGAGGGGGCAGGGGGGTGGGCACGTGCCCCGGGCGCAAGATATAGGGGGCGGCACCCCCCCCCAGAAAAAAATCTCCTAGTTCCGGCCCTGACTTAATTTCAAATAGATTCACTGAAAAACCTAAAAACTACCTCAGAAAAAAAGATAAAATGATATAATTTTGTAATAGATTCACTGAAAATTGTGAATTTCTATAGAACATATACATACATAGTATCTATGTATCGTTTTTCCCATTTCATTTAACTTTCTCTTACGTATGTATACATGTAGTGTATATATAGAGAGAAAAAGTATTGGTCAAAAATTCGATGTCGGGATTTTGATGGATATACACGTTTTTTGGTCCTCTGAATTCAAAAAAGCGCGACATCGTCTGTGTGTCTGTCTGTCTGTCTGGGTTCAATTTAAAGCATGAAGGAATTGAGCTAGGAGGTTAAAATTTTATATTTAAGTTAGTCCCCCCCCCCTAGGGCGTGAAAATAAAAAAACTAGGGGGTGAGAGTTTAAAAAAAATTAAAAAAATTTTCGACCTCTATAAATAAGGAATAAATGAAATGGGAAAAACGTATCTATGTATGTGTATGTTCTATAGAAATTCACAATTTACAGTGAATCTATTACATAATTCATATCATTTTATCTTTTTTTTTCTGATGTAGTTTTTCAGATTTTTTTTTGATTTTCTTAAAAATAGCCCCAACGATTTTTATTAGAATTCAAAAATCAATTATTTTTTAGATGCTCTTTAAAATGTATATTCTTTTTTTGAAGTACACTTTACTCTTGTATTTCATCATAGGAAAGATAGGAGAATTGTTTGCAATGGTAACAAAATATAAATATTTCACCATGATTATAAATTTTAATCCTGGCCCTCGGGGCTTGGTGTACAGGTTAGCGTGCTAACCTCATATACCAAGCGTCGCGGGGTCGGACCCCAGGCAGTCCGATGATTTTATTTAAGGCATTTGGATACCAAATGATAGGAGAAATGGTTGCCATGGTAGCAAAATATAAATATTAACAATAGAAGAGGGAGCGGGCAGCCAGGAAGTAAACCTGTATGAAATGAAACTCAAGAGTTGTGGAGACAGTTTCGGCTATAATTAAATATCGCCATCCTCAGTTCATTTTCGAGCTGTAAGCCATTGTACAATTTTTGTAATATTAAAAATATTCATATAGACCTATACAAGAAAAATATTTTTCAACATACAGTATACACTCAAATGCCAATGCATTGAGTCAAATGTAGAGTTGTCAATAGGTGGATATTAATATACATAAACTGCTTGTACATATATCCCAAGCAATGCTAAGAGCTTTTTATATACGATACATTCAGCTCCAGTGACAAAATTGTTCTAATTAGTTTTTTATTTTTTAAAATTATATTAACATTTCGATGTTAATTAAAAATTCAATCAGTGACCTCTTAAGAACGGTCAATGTCTTATTATAATATTTTTGTTTTCACAAATAAAGAGATAATCGCAGGCCAATCAATTCCTATAGACGGGATATTAAGGTGACGACCCGCGTTGAAATAAAATAAAAAATTTATACCATCTTGTTATTATAAAAACATATAATTATTTAAAATTTTAATATTATTTATTAATATTAACACCATCACATAGCCGAAACTGTCTCCACTACTCTTGAGTTTCATTTCGTAGAGGCTTACTTCCTGGCTGCCCGCCCCCTCTTCTATTGTTGATATACAACAGCCACTTCACATATTGTCAAATATAAATATTTTTACATACTTAAATGGCCCTCGGGGCTTGGAGTAGTTGGTAGCGTGCCTACCTTCTATAGCGAAAGTCGCGGGTTCGGACCCCAGGCAGTCCGATGATTTTATTTAAGGCATTTGGATACCAAATGGCTTAAATAGAAATCCCTGGAGCCCCAATAGATATTTTAATAATTAACGGATATCGTCAAAGTCTTAAATGGCCTAAGTTGCCGAAAGACTGCGTGAATGAGAAAAAAGAGTGAATGTTTTTTGAAAAAAAAAAAAATAATAATTTACATCTTGAAAATCGAATGTTCTGTACTGTTGGAAACTAAATATATGTTGTTACAAAAACTCTGGTGTGACAAGCACAGAACACACCTTTCGAGTCCCGAAGATAAGAGAAAGTTGTGTGCTGTGCGACTGTCACACCAGATTTTTAAATTTATTATGTCTCTCATTAGAGAACATGCCACAAAAGAAAAGCAAAAAAATTGGATTTATAAAATTGATAAATAAATTAATTATTTTTGAACTTATTATATAATTAGAATTTCTTTTCACGCGAGATTTAATCTATAGAAATTGTTTAATAATATTTTAAATTACGAAACATTATAGAGATTTTTGAGTTTGAACCTCCATCACCCTTTGCTAAGGCCAGAGGTAAGCTGAGAAAACAGCGATGCAAATGAAATGCCCCCTATTTAGACCCCAGATTTGGGCTAATGGCGCTTGGTTCCTTTATACATAACATAGTACAAATGGCCTCGGTAGCCGAAAATGCAAAATTTCAGGCAAAATAACGCCAAAAAAAAGTCGCAAAAGTCGTTTTTGAAAATCTAAAAGACGTTTTTTTTCCGCTCTCTAATTATGAATTTTCTTCGCGGACCAGAACGTGATATATAGGCCTACTGTATATAAAATTTGTTATTTATTTATTTATTTAAGGTCTTTCGGCAATGGAGGCCATTTAGACCCCGTCTCTATTTCAATTTATTGGTTTTGTCGGCATTTAGTTTCCGACAGTAAGGTACATTAGAATTTCAAGATGTAAAATTTATAAACCGAGAAAACTGAGAAGAACTTTCAAAAAACGATTTCCCGCAGAGCACGCTAACCTCTACACCAAGCCCCGAGGGCCACTAAATTTTAAAAAAGACTTTAATGCAACAATAAGGCTTTATAGAGGTGTTTTATAATATCATTATTATTTCTGTTAAAATGAATTGAATGATTATTTGTATCAAAATAGGAATGTCTATATTAACTCTTTTTAAATATTCCTTTCTTTTAATCATATATTAAGATAACAGTATCTCAGCCAAAAACATCGGAGATGCAAAAAGGGGCGCCTCGCATTATTTTTGCCCAGCGTCGAGGTGAAATCAAAAAAATGCGCCTCGCTTTTCTGATTTATATAAAAGCGAGGAAATATTTTCACTTAAATAAAACCCCTACAGAATTTTATTTGTTTCATATATCCTCGCTTTTATATAAATCAGAAAAGCGAGGCGCATTTTTTTGATTTCACCTCGACGCTGGGCAAAAATAATGCGAGGCGCCCCTTTTTGCATCTCCGATGTTTTTGGCTGAGATTTCACTTCTTTTTGTGAAATATTACATTTAAATTTTATTTAATAATTTTTGTTTATTAAATATTAAGTTATCCCATGAATAGATCTTTTAATATGCATTCCAAACAGTAAAAAATAAATACATCGTTTGGTATCCATTCGAAACGATAAACATAGGATTTCCCTAAATTTTATAAAATTTTAGGATTTTTATTTTTGTTATGTTGGTAGCATGTGAATACATCGTTTGGTATCCATTCAAAACGATAAACATAGGATTTCCCTAAATTTTATAAAATTTTAGGTTTTTTATTTTTGTTATGTTGTTAGAATGTAAATACATCGTTTGGTATCCATTCGAAACGATAAACATAGGATTTATCTAAATTTTATAAAATTTTAGGTTTTTTATTTTTGTTATGTTGTTAGGATATAAATACATCGTTTGGTATCCATTCGAAACGATAAACATAGGATTTATCTAAATTTTATAAAATTTTAGGTTTTTTATTTTTGTTATGTTGTTAGGATATAAATACATCGTTTGGTATCCATTCGAAACGATAAAGATAGGATTTCCCTAAATTTTATAAAATTTTAGGTTTTTTATTTTTGTTATGTTGGTAGGATGTAAATACATCGTTTGGTATCCCTTCGAAACGATAAACATAGGATTTATCTAAATTTTATAAAATTTTAGGTTTTTTATTTTTGTTATGTTGGTAGGATGTAAATACATCGTTTGGTATCCCTTCGAGACGATAAACATAGGATTTATCTAAATTTTATAAAATTATAGGTTTTTTATTTTTGTTATGTTGGTGGAATGTAAATACTTCGTTTGGTATCCCTTCGAAACGATAAACATAGGATTTCCCTAAATTTTATAAAATTTTAGGTTTTTTATTTTTGTTATGTTGGTAGCACTTCTTCTTATCACGTTAATCTATTGTATTTCTATCTGAAGGGATCCATCCTAAAATTTTTTATTCCATTAGGGATGAAAATTACTAATAATAATATATATGTTCCTAGATGACGTCATCAGGGAGCAAAATAGTTAGAATTGTCTTTTCGCCACGTTAAAGATAGGACAAATTTGAAATTTTGAATGCCTCTCAAAAAGTCACTTTTGATCCAAAATGAAATTTTATATCAAAGGTATCGGGTTTTTGATAGTATCTATTTGTATTTTAAATTTCATCCAAATCGGTCCAGCAGGGAAACCTGTAGCTTTGTCTAAAAATTTGAAAATTGAAGAAAAGAATGAAAAAAAAAGAAAAAGGAAAAATAAGAGACTA
The DNA here is from genome assembly GCA_023213315.1 of Euborellia annulipes. Lineage (NCBI taxonomy): Eukaryota > Metazoa > Arthropoda > Insecta > Dermaptera > Anisolabididae > Euborellia > Euborellia annulipes. Next base: position 30,314 of record JAKCPI010007064.1, on the reverse strand, counting down.
ACTTTTGACCTTCCGAAATCGGCAAAATCTCAACTTTGAGCCTCTGCCATTCTGTTTGGCACTGGAATTTTTTTTTGAATTCGTGCTCAAAATAATCCTTATTTATTCTAGTTTAATATAAAAAAAATTTCGCTCCGATATCTTAAAAACTTTTTGAGATATTCGCCCAGAAAGAGAAAAGTTTCTCAAAAAAATTTTTTCACGTCCCTATCTTTTATTAAGGATTTAAAAGAATTCTTGATAATATAGTCTAGGGACGACTCGTCCATCTAAATGCAATGGGCCATTGGCATCTATTGGAATGTCAACTAAATGGTAGTATTAAGAGTTTCTTTGCTTTCTTTTGCTTTTCACATGCTCGGCGACGAGTCGCTCCCGCGACTCTTGATTTATCTATAATTTAAATATATAAATAACTTTCTTTTAAAAGGAAGAGAAATGTATTAAAAATATCATTCACTCTCTGTCCATGGTATGATAATAATAAAATTTGAGGCATGTTCATGATTAATTTACGTATAATTGTGAATGCCCAATATAACTTGGCGATTATTATTTGATCGTCGACGTTTCGGACGCCAGTCGCGCCCTTCCTCAGGACAATCAGTCGTCAAGCAAATGTACGTGGAGGTATTTCCAACGAAAATTGAATGCATTCAGTTTGTCACATATTGAAATTTTTGGTTTTTGGTGGCCTGGCAACGGAGAAGAGCAACAGTCACCACAATCGTTGCGGTTAAGTGATGCCAACCGCGGCGAAAGCTCGGGATTGGTAACCCCGAGCAATTAGCGTGTTGAACGCCAACATCGGTACTTGTATTTAAAAAATGATATAAATGAAGAAATAATCCCTAAATAACCTGTGTAACCCTAAAGAGTAAAAAAAATATTTTTGAAATAAAAATTTTTGTGTTTGTATTATTATATAAAGGGGGGGGGGGGGGGGGATGCGTAATACAATTAAATATTTTTAAAGGAGGTGTGGTAACATAAAGAGCTACACTCGTGTGGCGCGTCTAGTCGACTACAGGTAATTAATTAGACGCAACACACGAGTGTTGCTTTTCTAATAATAGACTCAATTGTTCAAACCTGTGTATATTAATTTATATCTATTTATATACTTTATTATAACTTAATGGTTATGAATTTATATAATTGAGTTTTTTAAACTTTGTCTCATATTGACAGCCGATAAGCTCTGAAGATGATCTCGACCGAGACCGAAACGTCAGCTTAATGGGCCTTAAATAAATGAAACATTTTGCTATCCAAATGATCTAAATAAATATTCATCGTCCTGCCTGGAAGAATCCGTGGCCTTTAAAGCTATCATTATTTAGAAGTTGGACCATGTTTTGCATAAAGCAACTAAGCGCCAATCTAACCTAAATCTGACATAGGGTGCATGTTATTTGCACACTTGTAAACAAACCCAATGGCAATGGCCCTTTTTCTTGTTTTATACAAAAAAAAAAAAGTGAATAGAGTAATAATATTGCGATTTTTTTATTCTTTTTTTACTTTTTATAAAAACAAACACGCACTTTTTTCTCATTCACACACAGTCTTTTCGGCAACTTAGGCCATATAAGACTTTTACGATATCCGTTATAGAGATTAATGTACATATATGGGGTGCAGGCATTCATTCTTATTTAAGCCATTTGGTATCCAAGTGGCTTAAATAAAATCATCGGACTGCCTGGGGTCCGAACCCGCGACGTTTGGTATACGAGGTTAGCATGCTAACCCCTACACCAAGCCCCGAGGGCATTGCGATTTAAATTAACAGGTAGGTAGAGGTTCTTTTTCCCTACACGATGGCCGTCTCATCTCAATTTCGATCATAATGGCGCTTGGTTGCTTGGGTGCCGAAACAATGAATCGAAAGAGATGAAGTATGAAATTTCAACTACTTAGATCAAGGTTAAGCCCCAGCAAATTTGGTGGAAGTTGGTTGAAGTTAAAAGCTTTTAAAACACAAATTGAAATTCACTAAAATAAACGACGCTCTCAGCTCAGAAGTTGGAGGCTAACTTCAGGGGCCTGTTTCTCCTCCGTTAGCAGGGATAACTAGGGATGAAACGATACCACTGAGGTATCGATACTTTTACTCGATACAGGTATCGATCGCAAAGTATCGAGTACCTACTCGGTATCGATTGAAAAGCATCGATACTTACTCGTAACGGTCAATTTTTTTGTACAATTAAAGATAAGAAAAAACAGCAGTAAGTAGTGATATTTTCAAGATTCGCAGGAACTTTGCAGCCAGGAGATTAAATAAAAACCTTTTAATTAATTTCTATTTGCTGACGTTTCGGTCGCCAATCACGACCTTCAACATCGGAGACCTCCGAGTAGCAAGTATAATATATGATAATATTTTTGTACATATTAAAGTCAAAAGAAATTGTATATTTTTAATTGCAATGGATATTAAAATACCGAAAATCGTGTATAATTGACAATATTTGCCCTGATGAAGGTCGTGATTCGAGTCCGAAACGTCGACAAATAGAAATTATAATAAATAAAATTTTTTTTATTTAATCTCCAGGCTGCAAAGTCCCTGAGAATCTTGATTAAATCTCCACAGGCATAAAACATTAAGTTCTTAAAATTAAAAAAACAACGACGACCAAAAAAAAAATTCAGTTTTAGCGGTACTATCCAAAAATAATAATTTTTCAATGTGTTTCCCTGTTAAACACTCCTATAATAAAAATTAAAATAGAGTGCTAGAAACCATTCGATTGTAAACAAGAACAAATGGACGTAAATGTTCTTCCGACCTAACTAATCATCGCGGACGAGGACCGAGTATCGATACGAGTATTTTTGACCGATACCTACTTGGTACTCGTTTCCAAAGTATCGATTCTAAAAGTACTTGGTATCGAGTAAGTACTTGTATTTACTCGAATCGTTTCATCCCTAGGTATAACTCTAAATCCTTTTAGGGGCAAATGCCCTTAAACATTTGTGTATCCAATGGGCTTGGGGTTTTTTAGTTATTCTAAAGGCCACTTTTTTTTTCAATTCGGACCACTGTGGGGGGGGGGGGGGCGTAATACAATTAAATATTTTTAAGAGATATCATTTCTATTTTGTAAAAACATATTTTTGTTTTTTATTTTTATTAAATATATTAATTCGCTGTAAATTGGGATTTTAATATTTTATATATGCAAAATACAGTAAGAAGAAAAAAGAGAAAAACTGAAGAAAAATTTCATTTTAAAAGAGATAAATAAATAATTTATTTTTCAACTAATATTTAATTTTTTATTAGTTTTTTTAAGCGATATATAATCGATCTAAAATGTTACTGAAAATATTCATATTTATTTTTTTTTTTTTTAAGTTCTTTTAATGTAGCTTTTATGATCAAGTAGCTATGCATGCGCAAAAAAGTTCTATATTTCTATGCTTTTAAAATGCAATTCGTTAAGTCAATTTGGCTCAATTTAATTTGTCAAACATTTACAAATATCAATTTCTTTTAAAGCGCCTTCGAGTTAGATTGTTGTTGACGCAAAGAAGCAATTAATAAATAAAAATATTTTAACAGCACGCCAGTTGCGTTCCAATATTGAAGCAATTTGATTATATTTAATTTTTCAAAAAATTAAGAGATTCCGATTATTACTACGTTACTCCCTGGTACATGTACTATATGTGTATATGTGTACTTACTTCAGGGTTAGGGAGGGGGCAGGGGGTGGGCACGTGCCCCGGGCGCAAGATATAGGGGGGCGGCACCCCCCCAAAAAAAAATCTCCTAGTTCCGGCCCTGACTTAATTTCAAATAGATTCACTGAAAATTGTGAATTTCTATAGAACATATACATACATAGTATCTATGTATCGTTTTTCCCATTTCATTTAACTTTCTCTTACGTATGTATACATGTAATGTATATATAGAGAGAAAAAGTATTGGTCAAAAATTCGATGTCGGGATTTTGATGGATATACACGTTTTGAGGTTCCCTGAATCCAAAAAAGCGCGACATCGTCTGTGTGTCTGTCTGTCTGTCTGGGTTCAATTTAAAGCATGAAGGAATTGAGCTAGGAGGTTGAAATTTTATATTTAAGTTAGTCCCCCCCCCCTCCGAAGGGCGTGAAAATAAAAAAACTAGGGGGTGAGAGTTTAAAAAAAAATTAAAAAAATTTTCGACCTCTATAAATAAGGAATAAATGAAATGGGAAAAACGTATCTATGTATGTATATGTTCTATAGAAATTCACAATTTACAGTGAATCTATTACAAAATTCATATCATTTTACCTTTTTTTTTCTGAGGTAGTTTTTCAGGTTTTTTTTGATTTTCTTAAAAATAGCCCCAACGATTTTTATTAGAATTCAAAAATCAATTATTTTTTAGATGCTCTTTAAAATGTATATTCTTTTTTTGAAGTACACTTTACTCTTGTATTTCATCATAGGAAAGATAGGAGAATTGTATGCAATGGTAACAAAATATAAATATTTCCCCGAATTTTTGACATGATCGCAATACTTTCTCTCACTATATATTTCATATATAGGGTACGAGAAAGTAAAAAAGTGGCCAAAATTATTTTATTACTACTATTTATGTATTTGAGGCTGCTGAATCCGAAAAAAATCTCAGCCTAAAATAGGGCTAATTTAAGAAAACAAAATGTCGCTACAGATTTTTTCAAGAGATAAATATTAAATTTTGCATTCTTTTAAATGTTTCCGGTAATCTGGCATTTTCAGATGCTCTTTAAAATGTATATTCTATTTTTGAAGTACACTTTACTCTTGTACTCCATAGAAAAGATAGGAGAAATGGTTGCCATGGTAGCAAAATATAAATATTTCCCCATGATTATAAATTTTAATCCTGGCCCTCGGGGCTTGGTGTACAGGTTAGCGTGCTAACCTCATATACCAAGCGTCGCGGGGTCGGACCCCAGGCAGTCCTATGATTGTATTTAAGGCATTTGGATACCAAATGGCTTAAATAAGAATGCCTGGACCCCAATAATAGATAAATTCTTAAATAACGGTTATCGTCAAAGTCTTATATGGCCTAAGTTGCCGAAAAGTCTGTGTGAATGTGAAAAAAGTGTGAATGTTAAAAAAAAAAAAAAATTAATCTTGAATTCAGCCCTCGGGGCTTGGTGTAAGGATTAATTGGCAGGCTAACCAAAAGTCGCGGGTTCGGACCCAAGGCATTCCGATGATTACGGGCTGGGTACGGTCGGGAAGTCAAAAAGAATACGGACACGGGCCGGTCCGGGCCAAAAAAAATCGGCCCGTGCAGGGCTCTAGTACACTGAAAAAGCAATATATTTATAGTTAATAGATTATATTTAATGCAAAGAAATCCTTGACATAATAATGGCGAAATAAAAAGTCGGTTCAATACTAATATTTGATATTTTTTTATTAAATATAATATATGACTAGCTAAAATATAGATATATTAATAGTTAAGATGCCTCTATTTGAATCAGTTACAATAATTTTATTCTCATATCCCTTTTGCAAAAGCGGCTCAACCCTAGATATATTAATAGTTAAGATGCCAATATTTAAACCGAGCATCACTAAAGTTTATTATTAAGATAATGATATTTGAATTAAATGGTCGAATCCTCAAATTTAATAATGCAGTACTTATATAAAATATTTATTTATTTTAGTCAAAATTTTTTTATTTTAAGAAAAATCTACATATTTTTAGATTGAAGAAATATATATTAATATCGAACAGAAGCTATATTAAAATTAAAAACTTGAGTAGTTAAGTTAAATATTCAATAGGTTATATTAAAAAATTAAAAATTTCAATGAATTACTAAACTATATGAAGGAACTTTTGTGGTTATTATTATTATTACGGGAGGTTTTAATTATAGACCACATTAGTATTAATTATTTATTAAAAATAAATATTGTAAAACGTCCCAACTGATTATTCTGCATTCATTTTCAAGTGCACAGGACTTGAAAACGACTCCTGTGCACTTGAAAATGAATGCAGAATAATCAGTTGGGACGTTTTACAATATTTATTTTTAATAAATAATTAATACTAATGTGGTCTATAATTAAAACCTCCCGTAATATATGAAGGAAGTAAATATAGTAGTTTAAAACAATGAGTTTACATTTATTATAATTTTTTATTATTATGGATTAAATTATATAATACAATTTTAATTACATACCAGTAATTATACAATAATAATATCACATAAATAACTTTGGCACTGTGTTGAAAGTTCTTTTTTAACTTCATATATTGTTAAAATTGCTCGTCCTATTGCATTTTCTTCTAAAACTTGTTTTAAATTGATATGATTTTTTTCAAAAACCGTAGCTTTTTTTGCAGGTGGTTCCCAACTGAAATCGCTTTCATCAAATTCTAATAATTCATATTTGCTATCTATTTCTTTTTTGTTTATATGTTTTAATTCTTCTACTGCAGATAAAATTGATGAAATACTTGTTATGACAAGCGGTGATGAATTAGAAGTTGAAGATTCCAAAGAAACAGTATTAGCAGCAATCTGTAATTTAGAGAATTGATTTAAAATTAAAAGTTTTAGTTGTATGCACTCACATTTTTTAAATTCATATGTACAAAAAAAATCGGTTATTATATTTTTGTAAAAATTGGAAAATAATTAAAAAGTGAAATTGATTTAATAGTTAATTATAGTTTTGTATACCAGTATAATTATATGGTATGTTAGCGAGGCGAATAGCTGAATCAGTATGTAGTAGAAAATAAAAGTTCGAGCAGCTATGTTAATTTCTTTATTTAAGAACCCACAGCGACGTTTCGGTCGACTATGCGACCATCTTCATGGCTAGAGTTCAGTCAACAGAAAAACCTCTTAAGTTCTTTGACGGACATTTCATAAAATTCATTACGATCCATTAGATACAATGCATTCAGCGCCAAAGTCAATATTGAGTCAAGGAACTTGAGAGGTTTTTCTTTTGACTGAACTCTAGCCATGAAGATAGTCGCATAGTCGACCGAAACGTCGCTGTGGGTTCTTAAATAAAGAAATTAACATAGCTGCTCGACCTTTTATTTTCTACTAAAATTATATGATGCCCAGTTTATTACATTTTATTTAAAAATAAATATTTATTTAAAAATAAATATTAACAAGTGCCTATAAAATTTCCAGAAATTTTTAAATAAAATAATTTTATTTAAAATAACCTTGCAACGTAATTATTTATTTTTTAAAATATTAATTAATTTAAATTTATATCTAAAAAAAAAGCTGACTAAATTTTTAAAATGGTTGTATTCAAAATTAGATAAGAAATTAGAAAAAGTCACCGCTATATAGATAGCTAATAATTAATGCCGCTAATACAACAATATTCAGTTGATATGAATTTTTACTTACCATTTAAGGTTTCGCTAATATTTGATAGTCCCCAATCTTCTAGAAGATCATCTAATTCCATCCTATTGTTTGATGAGATTGTGCCTATTAAAAATAAGCGAAATGCACAGTTGAGATATAAAATAATAATATATTGATGAAAGCGTATAGATCATGTAAAAATGGCTGCGCTGGAAGTAACTGCTTTCCGACCATGTTTCTGACTGCTTCAAACTAGTAGAGGAAGGGAGCTGGAAGGGAGGTTTTTTGTTTTAATTTCACTTTTCTCTGTTAGGGGCGCACTTGTCACTTTTAAATAAATTTGATATCTTAACTATTAATATATTGATACTTGCGAGAAATTTTAGTAAATTTACTATCAAAAAATATTGTTTTGGATTAAACCGCAGCTTTTATTTAAAGCAAACAAAATGTATGTTTTATTTTAAGTGACATTTAATTAAATAGAATAAATTACTCAAATAAATTTTTTGATTATATTAAATACTTTAAAATTTTGTCACTATTAATAATATGTCGACGTATATTTATTATAAATAAAATATCTTTAATACAAATATATTTTACTAAAAATGCTCAACTCTTTCAATATATTAATATTAAAGAAATTTTTTTTACTGTGTATAAGGGATTCTTTAAAAAGTGGGTTTTAAGACTTTTTATTAAAGATGGCTCCTAACGAGAGAGGCGCATCATTTTGGAATTGTTCAAATTAAACAATACAATAGTTGCCCGTTTCTCGTATACGTATATCCTTCTTAAATTATCTTCGAAATTGTACCGTTTTGTTTTTGACTTGCAGAGTTACAAACAATTTCAAGAGGGAATCTTTTCGAATTTTTTTTTCTTTTTCGTTCATATATACTCGGCGCTTTTAATTTTTGCGATTTACTTAATTCGTTATAAACCAAAATTATTGATATTGATTAAAAAATGAGAACTGAAGACTGAAACAGTGGCGTAGCGAGGGGGGGGGGCAAGGGGGGTCATGATGCCCCGGGCGCCGCTCACAAAGGGGCGCCAAATGGTCCGCAAAACAAAAAAAAATTGCTGGATAATTTTTATTTTTATTATAATTGATTTCTGGAAAATATATTTTAAATGTAGTGCCAGTGTAATATAATAATTCTCGACGAAAAAAAAAATCGCCAAAAAAAAATGGCCGAAAACCGGAAAAGTTCCAAAATAAAATATTTAAAAAAATCTGGTGTGACTGTCGCACAGCGCTTACCAAAGGTACTGTACTGTGCTTGTCACACAAGATTTTTTTGTGTCGACATACGTATATATAGCGTCGATATATTAGAAGATGTTTTGAAATTTATAAGTATGGGAAAATATCTATTTATATTCCTGGCTTCAAACTTTCTTAAGAAGTACAAGAGTTAAGTGGTCTTCATAAGATTTCAAAAGCAAAATGAGAATATACATTTTAAGGAACATCTAAAAAATAATTGATTTTTGAATTTTAATCAAAATCTTTGGAACGAATTTTGAGAAAATTAAAAAAACTGAAAAAGTACATCAAAATCCTTTGGCCGATTTTAATTAAAAGCTTATTTTACGCCCTAGGGCGGCGCCTAACTTAAATATAAAATTTCATCTTCCTTGCTCAATTCCTTCATGCTTAAAATTGAACACATACACACACAGAATATTTTTGATGCATATTTCAGCCTTTTTAAATGCATAATTTGAGGTTTTTTTTTTTTTTTTTAATAAAAAAAAAAAAAACACTCACACTTTTTTCTCATTCCTACTCACACTCACACACACATGCACACAGTCGTTTCGGCAACTTAGGCCATATAAGACTTTTACGATAACGGTTATATTAATTAATAATATAGCCCACGGGGCTTGGAGTAGTTGGTAGCGTGCCTACCTTCTATACCGAACGTCGCGGGTTCGGACCCCAGGCAGTCCGATAATTTTATTTAAGGCATTTGGATACCAAATGACTTAAATAAAAATGCCTGGACCCCACAATAGATATATTTATTACAACGGTTATCGTAAAAGTCTTAAATGGCCTAAGTTGCCGAAAAGACCGTGTGAATGTGTGGGTGAATCTGAGTGTGAATGAGAAAAAAGTGTGAATGTTTTAAAAAAAAAAAAAAAAAAAAAAAAAAAAAAAAAAAAAAAAAAAAAATTAATAATATATATATTTGGGGTTCAGGCATTCTTAATTAAGCCATTTGGTATCCAAATGGCTTCGATAAAATCATCGGACTGCCTGGGATCCGAACCCCGACCCTTGGTTTAGAAGGCCAGCACTCTAGCCACTAGACCAAGCCCGAGGGCCCGAGCCCTGCTTATAAATTTCATTTGATCCTCTAATATATAGATGGAAACTATATATAGGCCTACGTATGTCGACACAAAAAATCTGGTGGGACAGTCACACCAGATTTTTAAAAATATTTTATTTTGGAACTTTCCGGATTTTCGGAGAGTTTGTTTTAGGTGAGATTTTGCTTTGGGCGAGTTATACCGCCCCCATAAAAATTTTGTATATTCTAGATATAATATTATATGGTTATCGAATGGGGGGGGGGGGGGGGCGCTTAAATGCCCCGGGCGCGAGTAAAGCTCACTACGCCACTGCCCGTACCGAATGTACAGTGTATTAAACTTTCAAAAAACGATTTCCCGCAGAGTGCTCTCATGCGGTAAAATGACGTCATATCGGAAAAAAGGTCCGGGCTAATCTTTCTAAAAATATATTTAGATTTAATGTAACTTTTATGATCAAGTAGCTATGCATGCACAAAAAAGGGCAATTTTTCGATATTTTTTTGCCTAAAAAATGAAGTTTTTCGAGAAAAAATTTATTTGGCAGTTAATTATTCGGGATTTTTTTATTTATTCTATTAGAGGTTTCGTTTCTGCACCAAATGACATCCCATTTAGTCTGATCTGATTAGCCGTTCGGAATCTACAGGGGTTTAAACTTTCAAATTAGAATTTACCGCAGCGCGGTAAAATGATGTGATACCAAAAAAATTGTGTGATTGTGAGACCCTGGGCAACGTGTATGATGCGATTCTCTTCTCAGGGCCAGGCATGCGCTAATAATTAAAATAAAAATAAAAATAAACAACTAATTAATTTATCTATCAATTTTATATAGTGAATTGTGGGCTTCAGCCATTTGGTTTGGTCAAAAAATAAAAACCGAAATGTCAAATTTAGATATTTTATATTTGATTTAAAAAAATGAAGAAAATAATTTGTTCTATTTTTGCCTATATTAATACTTTGACCGGGATTAACTTTTCGATGCTCTGGAAATAAACTTTTAAAAAAAATCATATATAAATGCATGAGAGCGATGAATTTTAACTATTGAGAATATTTCCTCTCATGAACGCTTCGAGGCGTATTCATTATATAAAATTTATATGTACATATGCTGTATATTAATGACTACCTTTATGCTAATTTTCGATGTAAGCGTATGTTTTTTATTTTTTATTTTATTACAATGGATTTTATACTTTTTACTGTATATCGAAAACTAATCATTTATTTATATGTACATTTTGTAGACGGACTGAAGATGAGACATTAAAAATATCTCGAAACGTCTCCGGAGTCGAGAAGCATATAAAGGCTTTTTATTTGGCTGAACCTGCCCTATCAAAATCTATTTTTTAAATTTATTATGTCTCTCATTAGAGAACAATGCCCCAAAAAAAAGCAAAAAAGCGGTAAATTGGATTGATAAAATTGATAAATAAATTAATTATTTTTGAACTTATTATATAATTTGAATTTCTTTTCACGCGAGATTTAATCTATAGAAATTGTTTAATAATATTTTAAATTACGAAACATTATAGAGATTTTTGAGTTTGAACCTCCATCACCCTTTGCTAAGGCCAGAGGTAAGCTGAGAAAACAGCGACGCAAATGAAATGCCCCCTATTTAGACCCCAGATTTAGGCTAATGGCGCTTGGTTCCTTTATACATAACATAGAACAAATGGCCTCGGTAGCCGAAAATGCAAAATTTCAGGCAAAAAAACGCCAAAAAAAAGTCGCAAAAGTCGTTTTTGAAAATCTAAAAGACGTTTTTTTTCCGCTCTCTAATTATGAATTTTCTTCGCGGACCAGAACGTGATATATAGGCCTACTGTATATAAAATTTGTTATTTATTTATTTATTTAAGGTCTTTCGGCAATGGAGGCCATTTAGACCCCGTCTCTATTTCAATTTATTGGTTTTGTCGGCATTTAGTTTCCGACAGTAAGGTACATTAGAATTTCAAGATGTAAAATTTATAAACTGAGAAAACTGAGAAGAACTTTCAAAAAACGATTTCCCGCAGAGTGCTCTCATGCGGTAAAATGACGTCATATCGGAAAAAAGGTCCGGGCTAATCTTTCTAAAAATATATTTAGATTTAATGTAACTTTTATGATCAATTAGCTATGCATGCGCAAAAAGGGCAATTTTTCGATATTTTTTTGCCTAAAAAATGAGGTTTTTCGAGAAAAAAATTAATTTTGGAGTTAATTACTGGGGATTTTTTTATTTATTCTATTAGAGGTTTTCGTTTCTGCACCAAATGACATCCCATTTAGTCTGATCTGATTAGCCGTTCGGAATCTACAGGGGTTTAAACTTTAAAATTAGAATTTACCGCAGCGCGGTAAAATGATGTGATACCAAAAAAATAAATGGCGAAATCTTTAGCTGAAAAACCATTCTTTCTAACCGTATATTCCCCATAATTGTACCTCTTAAGACAGAGGAGCTATTCAAGCCGATAAACTTTTAGTGCCCTCGGGCCTTGGTGTACTGGTTAGCCATTTATTCTAATATTCGCGCGTTCGCATCCCGTCTCGTGCGAAGTTTTATTTCAATTGGATTGCCTACCCATCCAAGTGGGCTCTTAATGGCTTTCGATGCCTAAAAATCTGGTGTGACTGGCGCACAGCACACAACTTTCTTTTTCGGTAATCGAAAGTTGTTACACCAGATTTTTTGTGTCGACATGTATTTAGTTTCCGACAGTACGGTACATTCGATTTTCAAGATGTACAATTTATAAGTGTGGGAAAATATTTATATTTTGTTACCATGGCAACCATTTCTTCTATCTTTTCTATGGAGTACAAGAGTAAAGTGGTCTTCAGAAGATTTCAATGACAAAATGAGAATATACATTTTATTGAGTATCTAAAAAATAATTGATTTTTGAATTAAAAAAAAATCGTTGGAGAGAATTTAGGGAAAATCTAAAAAAACTGAAAAAGTGCATCAGTAAAGTACTAGTACTCTTTGGCCGATTTTGTCCAAAAGCTTCGTGTCACGTCCCAGGGGGGTGCCTATATATTACATATATATAGAGGTAAGAGAAAGTAATTTATATAAAAAAATATTTAGTATTTTTAAAGTGAGGAATTTTGTACTGTTTATTTTAATACAAGAATAAAAAAAGTGTGGAAAGTTTTTTGCATTAAGGCCCCATATGGATCGAAAAGGCGCTCGAAAAGTCGATTTTCGATTTTGGAATCGACTTGATATTTTTCGAATCTCGGAATCGATTAATCATTTCTGAAAGTCGACTTCTTAAAAACCTCTATAACTCGTGCTTAGGAGATACTTAGTTAATCTATATATAATAATAGTGGAGTGTCCGTCTGTCACGCTCTGTTCGACCACCTTCCCGTTGGTATTTTGAAATGAAATTTTGCAGCGCGTTATGGAGAGTCCAGGAAAAATATTCGGGTTCCGAAATTCCTACAACTTTTTGAGTTATTAATTCCTAAAGTTACGTTTTCTCCCATAGGAAATGTATAGAGAAATATCTATGTATTCTTTGCATTTATATATTCTATGAATGTAAACAAATCTTCAAGCAAGCACTGAATTGGAATAGTAGTAATAGTAATTTTCATTTTATAATTAAGAAAAAGCGAGGGTCCGCCGCAGACGGGCCCCAGCTAGCTGAAGAGGGTCCAGGGGGGCTTCGTCCCCTGTCTAGACGTTATCCCATTTCTCATAATTAAGAAAAGGCGAGGGACTATTTGTCAGTTGTGATTTTTTACTTTCTCTTACCTATGTATAATTGTAATATATATAGAGAGAGAAAGTATTGGATTCATGTCAAAAATACGAAGTCGAGATTTTGATGGATATACACGTTTTGAGGTCCCCTGAATCCAAAAAAGTGATTTTCGCGACATGGCCTGTCTGTGTGTGTGTGTGTTTAATTTTAAGTATGAAGGAATTGAGCTACGAGGTTGAAATTTTATATATAAGTTAAACACCCTCCAGGAGGGTGAAAATAAGCTTTTAAACAAAATCGGAGAAACAGTACTAGTACTTTACTGATGTACTTTTTCAGTTTTTTTCGATTTTCTCAAAATTCGCTCTAACGATTTTGATTAAAATTCAAAAATCAATTATTTTTTAGATTCTCTTTAAAATGTATATTCCCATTTTACCATTGAAATATTCTGAAAACCACTTTACTCTTGTACTTCATAGGAAGGATAGGAGAAATGGTTGCCATGGTAACAAAATATAAATATTTATATTCATACTTATGAATTTTACATCTTGAATTCTAATATATCGGCGAAAACTAAATATATGGCCCACAGCACACAACTTTCTCTTACCTTCGGTAATCGAAAGTTGTGTTCTGTGCTTGTCACACAAGATTTTTCGTGACGACATATATTTTGTTTCCGACAGTACGGTACATTCGAATTTCAAGATGTACAATTTATATGGGAAAATATTTATATTTTGTTACCATGGCAACCATTTCTTCTATCTTTTCTATGGAGTACAAGAGTAAAGTGGTCTTCAGCCGATTTCGATGACAAAATGAGAATATACACTTTAAAGAGAATCTAAAAAATAATTGATTTTTGAGTTTAAAAAAATCGTTGGAGAGAATTTAGAGAAAATCTAAACAAACTGACAAAGTGCATCACTAATGTACTAGTACTCTGGCCAATTTTGTTTAAAAGCTTCGTGTCACGTTCCATGAAGGTGCCTAACTTAAATATAAAATTTCGACCTCCTAGCTCTTTTCGTTCTTGAGATATTTTGTTCACAGACAGACAGACAGACACACAGATAGACCATGCCGCGAAAACCACTTTTTTGGATTCAGGGGATCTCAAAACGTGTATATCCATCAAAATCTCGACCTCGAATTTTTGACATGAATCCAATACTTTCTCTCTATATATATATTAACATATATATAGAGGTAAGAGAAAGTAAAAATATCCTTTATTATCATTGATTTATTAAAATATTTTTTATACGATATTTTTTTTTTCTGTTTGTTGTTCTTCGAAAGGGTTAGTTAGAATGAACCATGAGGTTTTCTTGCAGATAAAATGAAATATATTAAAAAAAAAAAAAAGATTTATGATGTAATTACTGATGTTTTCAATAAATAAATTGAGAATAGTCTGGAGTGGGGGATGACGATGGTGAATGGATTCTGGGGGTAAAGGGAGAAATTCGAATCCGCTAGGGGGGATCACATTTGGCTTGGGGATCTCAATACATACACCCTAATACACATTGATACATACTTATACATAGAAGCAGCCGGATTTCACCTGTAGGCCAATTTGACAAAGGAAGTCGTTCGAGTTGGACTTTCCTCTCGAGCAATGAAAGTGTATTCAACCCCGATAATGACAATCATTTTTATATAGGGAGGCGCGGATTCAAAGAACTCTTTCGAGAGGGGGGGGGGAGTAATCTCGCGCAGCCCACAACTTTCCCTTACTCTTCGGTAAGAGAAAGAAGTGTACTGTGCGACCAGTCACACCAGATTATTTGCAAATTTAAAGTTGCATTATTATTTATTAATATTTTATAAAATCATTGATTAATTTTTTGTGTTTTAAATTGATTATTCACAAAGAGTAAAGAAAAGATATTTCGGTTTGCAAAATTAATAAATAAAAAATTTATATTTCAATATATTATATTATATAATTTGAATTTTTTTTCAAGCGACAGATAATCTATTGAAATTGTTTATGATTTTTCTTTTTTAACTTTGCCCATCAACCGTAGGTTGGCAGTAGGGTTTGGACACCGGTGGAAACCGAAACCGGTATACCGGTTTTTTGGCTAATTTTCAAAAACCGAGAAACCGAGTTTTTCCCGAAAAACCGAATTCGGTTTTTTTTTTTTAATTTTTTCTTCAGTAATACTTTTATTCAATTTATAAATTAATCCGTGACCCATGGCTCAGAGAGAAGACATTAGATTAGCTTCTAGTGGCTTGGGGTTTTCGGGATCGCTTTCCTTCCCAATCGAGAAAAATTTATTTCATTAGAATTGGCTATCAATCATTTGAAATATAATAAATAGGGATGGGTTCTAAATCGCGTTAGATGCCGAAAAAGACTTTAAACAAATTAAAAAAAAAAAATTATAAATTTTCTATATTTTTTCCCTTTTTTCCAATACTTAAATAATCTTTATATGATAATAGCGGAGTGGTCCCCGGGCTTGGTCTAGTTGGTAGCGTGCCTACCTTCTATACTGAACGTCGCGGGGTCGGACCCCAGGCAGTCCACAGCGGCGTAACCAGCCTTTGAGGGCGGGGGGGGGGGGGGGGCGAAGCTCAACTAGGGCGCCGATTTTCCAGGGGGCTCCGCCCCTGGACCCCTTGCTTGCCTTCGGCGAGCAATTGCCCGCCTTCGGCGGGCAAATTTCTTACATCCTGTAATTTCCTCAGCGAATTTGTAAAACAAATGAATTATTTACATGTTTTTTAATGACGCCTGTATGATTTTGTTTTGATTTTTCTTTGCTTTTACGAAAAATGTCTTTTTCTTCTGTGATTATTTCAAAAACTAGGTAAAGTACTACTTCCAAGTGACGTGTTTACTCCAAAATTTCATAGAAATCTACAATTTTAGTGTAAGGAGCATATACCAAATTTCATCTATTATTATTATTTGAAATCCCTATCGGGATCCCCGTTTATTTACCCGAGGTGCTTACGTGTACGGAGACACACACCTCAAACCCAACCGGCCTCTGGCCGTAGCCATCTACCGGCACCCCGTGAAGTTACATCATTTCCTGTCTCTAACTCCTCCTCCTGTTTTCGTCTCTAGCTAGTGAACTAATCCTTATTTCTGGTTCCAACCGGCTCCTTATATCCAACCTCTTCTATGCTATGGAGGATGTCCTAGTTGAGGAGGGACTCCCTCAGCACCGGCGTGTAGCCTACTCCTTTCGAAGAATGCATCACTGAGAGGGAATCCTCTTAACGTCCCTTCCACAGGACGGGATGTCACAGCAACTCCCTCTCCTCGTAGAGTTGCCTGAGGGCTATTGTGGTGAGATCCTATATTCCAATCCAGGGCTTGCTTGAGGATTTGTTTACATTAATTAAATATTTTTATTTAATGAAAAATCCCGCACGCCAAGGATTTGAACAGGGATCTTCTTTGCAGAAGCCGACACCCTAGCTCACTACACCAGCGAGCCCTCACCAA
The DNA here is from genome assembly GCA_023213315.1 of Euborellia annulipes. Classification (NCBI taxonomy): domain Eukaryota; kingdom Metazoa; phylum Arthropoda; class Insecta; order Dermaptera; family Anisolabididae; genus Euborellia; species Euborellia annulipes. Next base: position 13,394 of record JAKCPI010007064.1, on the reverse strand, counting down.
ATTTCATCTATCTAGCTGCTTTGGTTTTTAAGCAATCGTGTTCACACACAGACCCGGACGTAATTCCAAAAGAACATAGGAGAAAGTCTCGGGGAAGTCATTCTCCGTATTTTTTTTAAAACACTTTTTTCCCATTCACACTCACACTCACACACACATGCACACAGTCTTTTCGGCAACTTAGGCCATATAAGACTTTGACTTTGACATTTGGTATCCAAATGGCTTAAATAAAATCATCGGACTGCCTGGGATCCGAACCCCCGATTAGAGCCCTGCACGGGTACGGGTTGGCCCGTAGGCCCGTTACCTACCCGGCCCGCGGACCGGGCCGGGCGGGCTTTGGAGGCCATGAAAAAAATTACGGGCGGGTACGGGCGGGTAGCAAGTCTAAATAAACGGGTTCGGGCGGACGGGCATGCAAATTAAATTTTATTTAAAAATTGCTAGACATTCGTTCATTCATTCACTAAATCTCGGGCGGGAATGGGCGGTTTGAAAAAATTTCGGGCGGGGCTGAACAATGGTAAAAGCCCTTTCATTTTGAGAAAATCGAAAAAAACTGAAAAACTACATCAGTAGGCCCTAACTAGTACTTTTTGGCCGATTTTGACTAAAAGCTTATTTTCACGGTCCCGGGGGGCAGAGGCGTACCGAGGCAGTTGGGGGCCTGGGGCGGCACTAGAAGAGGGGGCCTTATATTGAATTTTTTTTTTTTTTGGGGGGGCTCATCTTTAAATATCCCTCTCCTCCATACATAAAAATATTTTAAAATACCGTATATCCCTGAACCCCAAGGGTCCCGGGGCCTCTCGAAGAGAAATTTTCATTAAATTTTTTTTTTATAAATATATGGGGGCCTATGCTGGCTCGGGGCCTGGGGCGGACCGCCCCCCCCCCCCCTCGGAACGCCACTGCCCGTGGGGTGTTTAACTTAAATATAACATTTCAGTCTCATAGCTCAATTCCTTCATGCTTAAAAAAGTTTTGAATTTCAAAAAATTAAATATTAAGGCTTATACGAATCCTGAGTAAATCTCCACAGCCATAAAACATTAAATTAAGGCTTATATATTGCAAAATAAAAAAAATTTTAATTATAAAGCCTCTATATACGTTATTTATTATTTTTGGAATTAAATTCATTTAAAATAGTAGAATTCAAGTTGTAATATAATTTTAAAAGAAAACAATCAATTTTTTAAGACAATCGATGAAAAGAATATGATAAAATCACATACGCTGGGCTATATTTTAGAGGCCGTAGGGCGCCTATGCCGGTTCCGGGGGGCGCCAAGGGCTCGATGCGCCTGGGGCGGGGGGGGGGCTCGAGCCCCCCCTCGCCCCCCCTGGTTACGCCACTGGCAGTCCAATGATTTTATTTAAGCCATTTGGATACCAAACGGCCCCCAATAGATATATATTATCTCTATATATAACGGTTATCGTCAAGTCTTATATGGCCTAAGTTGCCGAAAAGACTGTGTGAATGGGTGTGTGTGCATGAGTGTGAGTGGGAAAAAAGTGTGTGTTTTAAAAAATAAAAAATAATAATAATTTTCTTTACATAATTAAGAAAAGGCAATGGTCCGTCGCAGGTTATTAAAAAATTATTCTATTAAATATTGTTTTGAATATTTTTTTTTCCTTGGTTTATTTAAGGAACATTTTTTTGTTTATTAAGGTGTAAATAGGGATTGAGATAGGAATTTTGCCTCATGTATTAATATTAATACTAAGGGTCAAGGGATCTTTTTCAGTACCAAGCCATAATATATTTCTAAATTATGTTGTATACAAATTAATTTAACTTCCAAAAATGGTGGTCGGTTCTAAACAGATGTTGAAAAAAACGGTTTAAAACCGGTTTACCGGTTTTCCACTTTGTAAAAAACCGAAAAACCGGTTTTCAAAATTTTCCGGTTTTTTCCAAACCCTAGTTGGCAGGTAAAAATAATGTAATCGTAAAAAAAATCGAAATTTTTCTGAAGCTGCCAAAATGCGTTTTGAGGTCCCCTGATTGCATTTAAGAAGTTTTTGCAATGATGTCTGTGTGTGTGTGTGTTATTAACAGCTGACGTTTCGGCTTTGGTTAAAGCCATCTTCGGGTAAAAATATATTTTTTTAAAGAAAAAATTCTTGCTTGCTATCTTTTCTATGGAGTACAAGAGTAAAGTGGTCTTCAAAAGATTTAAATGTTAAAATGAGAATATACATTTTAAAGAGCATCTAAAAAATAATTGATTTTTGAATTAAAAAAAAAATCGTTGGAGCAAATTTTGAGAAAATCGAAAAAAACTGAAAAAGTACATCAGTAAAGTACTAGTACTCTTTGGCCGAAATCCCGCCGAGTGCTCTCATGCGGTAAAATGATGTCATATCAAAAAAAAAAGAAAAAAGGCCCGAGGGTATTGAACCACTCTTTCAAAAACTATATTTAGATTTAATGTAGCTTTTATGCTCAAGTAGCTAGGCGTTACATAAATAGGGCTATTTTTCGATATTTTTTTGCCTAAAAAATGAGGTTTTTCGAGAAAAAAATTAATTTTGGAGTTAATTACTGGGGATTTTTTTATTTATTCTATTAGAGGTTTCGTTTCTGCACCAAATGACATCCCATTTAGTCTGATCTGATTAGCCGTTCGGAATCTACAGGGGTTTAAACTTTCAAATTAGAATTTACCGCAGCGCGGTAAAATAAAATGATAGGAAAAAAATAAATGGTGAAATCTTTAGCTGAAAACTCATTCTTTCTAACCGTATATTCCCCATAATTGTACCTCTTAAGACAGAGGAGTTATTCAAGCCGATAAACTTTTTCGTGCATGCACCTCTAACCAGCCACTATAGACACATGATTTGTAAGACGTTGTCACGTCAATATATAATTATTTGGAGTCCAGGCATTCTTACTTAAGCCATTTGGTATCCAAGTGGCTTAAATAAAATCATCGGACTGCCTGGGGCCCGAACCCGCGACCCTTGGTATACAAGGCAGGCGCTCTACCAACTACACCAAGCCCCGAGGGCCAGTAAATTTTAAAAAAGACTTTAATGCAACAATAAGGCTTTATAGAGGTGTTTTATAATATCATTATTATTTCTGTTAAAATGAATTGAATGATTATTTGTATCAAAATAGGAATGTCTATATTAACTCTTTTTAAATATTCCTTTCTTTTAATCATATATTAAGATAACAGTATTTATCTATAATTTAAATATATAAATAACTTTCTTTTAAAAGGAAGAGAAATGTATTAAAAATATCATTCACTCTCTGTCCATGGTATGATAATAATAAAATTTGAGGCATGTTCATGATTAATTTACGTATAATTGTGAATGCCCAATATAACTTGGCGATTATTATTTGATCGTCGACGTTTGATTGATTGTCCTGAGGAAGGGCGCAACTGGCGTCCGAAACGTCGACGATCTTTCATTGTTTTTATAAAAGAAAATTAAAATCTCTATTGGAAATTTTCTATGTTTGAACCATGAAAGTTTTCATTAAAAAACCCCCCCCTATATAAAATATATAATATCTGCTCTTGGTATGCTCTTTAAAATGTATATTAAATTAATCTTGAATTCAGCCCTCGGGGCTTGGTGTAAGGATTAATTGGCATGCTAACCAAAAGTCGCGGGTTCGGACCCCAGGCAGTCCGATGATTTTATTTAAACCATTTGGATACCAAATGGTTTAAATAGAAATGCCTGGACCCCAATATAGATAGATTCATAAATAACGATTATCGTCGTCTTATATAGCCAAAGTTGCGAAAAAGACTGTGGGAATGAGAACAAAGTGTGGATGTTAAAAAAAACCTTCGTCCTTAATGAGACGGGGGGGGGGGGGGGGGCGCGGGGGGTCAGAGACAGTGAAAAAAAGAAGATATAGAAATAGAGATCGAACGCCGAACAACCCGTTCTTCAAAAAGAACGATTTTGCCCATCTCTAGTAAAAACATATTTTTGTTTTTTATTTTTATTAAATATATTAATTCGCTGTGAATTGGGATTTTAATATTTTATATATGCAAAATACAGTAAGAAGAAAAAGAAAAATAACTGAAGAAAAATTTCATTTTAAAAGAGATAAATAAATAATTTATTTTTCAACTTATATTTTATCTTTTATTAGTTTATTCACGCGATATATAATCGATCTAAATTTTTGATTAAGATTCACAAATCAATTATTTTTTAAATGAACTCTTTTAGCTCTCAAAATTGTCTAAAGCAGGGGTCTCCAAACTTTCCAGCCTTAGGGCCATACTGATTACTCCAGTAAGTTCCGAGGGCCAAAACCATATTATCATTGTTGCCGGTGGTTAAAAGTGAAATAGTCCACTGATGAAAAAAAAGTCCGAAAAAGTACGCAACGTTTAAAAAAGGCTGCAAATCGGACTAAAGTCCGCAAAACGCCAACACTACATATTATTAATTTTCCTGTCATTATCTGAAATTTCTAGATTAGTCGTAGAGTACGAGATTTTGCAATCGAAACTTTGAGTGCTTTGAAAATAAATTTTGATGCTCGTTTCTCGGACTTTGATGCCATTGCGAATCAAATTAAGATTTTTCAGAATCCTTTTGATACTGACATGGAAACCCTAGCCCCGGAACTTCAAATGGAAATGATTGATCTACAGTGCAGTGATATAATTAAGAACAAATATCAAAACTCATCTTTGTTGGAATTTTATAAGAGTCTTCCACTGACACAATTTGATAATTTGCATAAATTTGCTCGTGGGCTGTTTTCTGTTTTTGGTACTACTTATTTGTGTGAGAAGACCTTCTCCAAAATGAAGTACACAAAAAATGTTTACAGATCTAAATTAACTGATGGGCATCTTAAGTCTTTTTTTTTTTTTGAATTTTAAAAAAAATCGTTGGAGCAAATTTTGAGAAAATCGAAAAAAACTGAAAAAGTACATCAGTAAAGTACTAGTACTCTTTGGCCGATTTTGATTAAAAGCTTATTTTTCCGGTCCCGGGGGGTGTTTAACTTAAATATAAAAATTCAACCTCGTAGCTCAATTCCTTCATGCTTAAAATTGAACATGTCAAACATGAAGTGGACCCCCTTCCAAACATGAAACAAAAATAAAAAATAAAAAACTAAAAAATTCAAGTCATCTGTGAGAAGAAAAAAACTATATACATTTAGAAGTGAAGCCATCTCCTATCTCGAGTTAGTTAATAAAATAATAAAATGGATATTAGAAAATTTGCCTTAAATAAATGAAACAAATACTAGCTACTCATCCTGTTTCTCAATAATTTTATCCAGCTATAAATCTACTTTTCTCAAGAAGAGATTAGGGGCACATTTATTTATACCATTTGCTATCAAAATGATCTAAATAAATATTCATCGTCCTGCCTGGAATCCGTGGCCTTTAAAGCTATCATTATTTAGAAGTTGGACCATGTTTTGCATAAAGCAACTAAGCGCCAATCTAACCTAAATCTGACATAGGGGGCATGTTATTTGCACAATTGTAAGCAAACCCAATGGCAATGGCCCTTTTTCTTGTTTTATACAAAAAAAAAGTGAATAGAGTTATTACATAATAATATTGCGATTTAAATTAACAGGTAGGTAGAGCTTCTTTTTCACTACAAGATGGCCGTCTCATCTCAATCACAATGGCGCTTGGTTCCTTTCTGCATAACATGGTCCATTTATCAACAACTCTAGCATCTAGGCCGCGGGGGGGGGGGGGTGTTTTAAATCTTGAATTCTAATATATCTCCGGAAAATAAATATATGTCGACACAAAAAATGGGATGTGACAAGCTCATAACACTTTCAATTACCGAAGGTAAGAGAAAGTTGTGTGCTCTGCGACAAGTCACATCAGATTTTACTTTTGAACTAACGAGATTAAATTATTTTATTTATTTAATTATATTCTAAAGAACTCTGCCATCGGTTATCGAGAGATGTGCTCTCTGTTTCTTTTACAATACTTTCTCATATTATTAATTGTTAAAATTGACAGCGACTATTTTGCCAAAAATAGGCTGCCAAAACCGACTATTTGGCTAAATACTTTCTCTTTCTATATATTACATATATAGGGTAAGAGAAAGTAAAAAGAATAGACTTTAAAGGCGACTTTTTTCCGCTCTCTATTCATAATTAATATTTACTAAATGAAACAGTCTACAAAAGGTGCCGCCGGGGCATGCTGTGTACAATTCAGCAGCAGTAGCGTAACTAGGTGGGGGCGAGGGGGGCGCCCCCCCGCCCCAGGTGCATCAAGCTCTTGGCGCCCCTCGAAACCGGCATAGGCGCCCTACGGCCTACGAAGCCCCCTGGAAAATCGGGACCCTAGTTGAGCTTCGCCCCCCCCCCCCGCCGCGCTTAAAGGCTGGTTACGCCGCTGTTCAGCAGGTCCGTAGTTCGACACCCGGTGACACTCCTATTTAGGGAAAAAACCGGACAATTTTGGCCTTTCCTCGTTAATAGCTCCCAAGATTATGGTACAATTTTGTTGAAACTTGCAATTAATAATAAGTTTATAAAGCTCTTGAAAATAAAAAAAATTTGGTTGAGATAGCTTCAGGCATTTGTTTGGTGTTGTCACTCAAACACAAAAACTGGCGTTTCTCGGTAATAACATCCAAGATTATGGTACAATTTTGTTGAAACTTGCAATTTAGAATGAGTTTATAACCCCTTTGAATATAAAAAAATTTGGTGGTGGCACTCTAAGCGTTTTGCAATTGGCAATGATATCTTTGATTCTACTTATTGTCCGTCATGGAGACAATTGACGGCGATTGATAGAAATTTTTAATGAAGGGCATTGATGGGGTAACTAGCAATTGACAATCGTTTCGTCAATTGCTCGCCAAACAGTAATGATAATTTTAATTTATAAACAAGAGCGCGAACTCTAAACACAGCAAGTTTACAGTACAACTGAGAATTGATGAGATCGTTGAATACATCAATCGTAATCTTCAATTAAAATTGACAATTGCAATGTATGTATGCGATGTAGTTTTATAAAAGTATTTTTTTATTTTTTTTTGATGTAAGGCAGCCAGCAGAAATAAAAAAAAAACTTTTATATTATTTCGTCGACGTTTCGGGAGCGCGTCGCTCCCAGCTTCAGGACCTACTGTCATCGATAATTTATTAATTAGTACATATATAGTTACAATTATATTATATAACAATGCAGTTTACATGCTTACGAAATAATTGTTGAACAAAAGTTGGTTAATTTTGTAATGTACACACAACAGATATGTATATTGTGCATAATACTTTAACAATTATATATAATTCTTTTATTTTGTTTATAATAGTAATTTCTAAGAACTATACTGTTAATTTTATGTTATGAGACGAGAATAAAAATTAGTCTTTCCAACTTGGTCGGCGTTTGAGGTTGTCTGTACACCTTGGCATAGATATACAACTGTTAAAAAATTGTTAAAGTATTATGCACAATATACATGTCTGTTGTGTGTACATTACAAAATTAACCAACTTTTGTTCAACAATTATTTCGTAAGCATGTTAACTGCATTGTTATATAATATAATTGTAACTATATATGTACTAATTATTAAATTAGGTCCTGAAGATGGGAGCGACGCGCTCCCGAAACGTCGACGAAATAATATAAAAGTTTTTTTTTTATTTCTGCTGGCTGCCTTGCTCATAGCCTCCGTTATTAAACTATCATCACAGCCATTTTCATTCTTAAAAAAATAAATAAATAAATCGCAGGTTTCTAGATAATAACGGGGGATAAATATCTCAAAAATTTGTTGTTTTTAAATGCTAGGGCCCTAGCCCGCTACACCAGCTATCACCAACTCTTTGATAATTTAAAAACAACAAATTTTTGAGATATTTATCTCCCCGTTATTATCTAGAAACCTGCGATTTATTTATTTTTTTTTTTTTGAGTTAACATAAAAAAAAAAAAAAAAATACTTTTATAAAACTACAACAATTTATTATAACTTTCACTATTAAAAGTTAAAAAAAAAAAAAAAGATAGGAATGTTTAAGTCTTAAAAAGAAAAAAGCCTACGCCTTAGAGCATATGAACGTTCCTTTACAGATAAAGCGTGACTCTCGCACAAAAACTAATTAGTTGAGGTCTCTGAATAATACTCTACTAATGAGAGGTAAAAATATTATAAAGGAGATTGATTAATGTATATGCGCGATTGTCGAGAGCAATTAATTTAACACGAACGGTACTGCAGGCAAATGAGTATTGACTTATAGAAATCCGTCAACTAGCTTCAGTTGTATTTCGTCGCTTATCATTCAAGTAATTATTCATCACATCAAAGCTGGCCCGATAGAAACGTGATATGACACGGTATAAACGGTTTAATTTCAACTCTTGGTAATTAGAGTAGAATTTGAGTGGGTAATGAGGCAAGACGAGGCACGAGGGACATTTCGGGGACTGGGATGGGGGCAAATGCAACCCTCGGAGCAGGACATGTTGACCGGAACGAGGCCAATGGACCAGCCATTAAACGCTGCTTAAATCTGTACGTCGGCTCGACATTCAATTATCCGGTATTTCATTCAAGCGTAGAGACTTACCGAGTCGAGTGGATCAAGGCTCTTTTGCCGAAGCTGGTTCACTCAATTAGCCAGTGAGGGATCTGAAAAAAAGGAGAACAAAAATTAGTCAAGTGCTTACCAAGCAAGATTCATCGAAAGGTTTTGTAGGATTATAATTTTTTTTTATTTTTTCTGAAAAACGCAGAGGGATTTTTATAATATCTGAACCACTTGAGTGTAATTTGGAAAAAAAAACACAGTAGATTATTAGAAGTTAATGAATATCAATTAAGGAGGCAAGACAGTGCTGTGAATTTTATCTACAATATATGATGTAAGGTCCCTAAAGCGATTTAGAGTATGTGGCGAAAGCAAATCCAGAGCATTTGTAAACATAGCAAAAAAATTAATCTAGTAATGTACTAACAACCAAACATGAAGTTTACTTCTTATTGAAAGCACAAGTAAAAAAGTTTAGAAAAAAAAATATAATACAAAATCTGGTGTGACAGCAGGGGGCACAACTTTTTCTTTTCAAAGGGTACCGTGCTGATCACACCAGATTTTTGTGTGTCGAGATATATTTAGTTGCTCTTAGCACTTAAGTTCCAAACGTGACCATGCTATGATTCATAGTTAGATGGCGGTGAACTACGAATGCTTCCACATCAGTAAAGTGTACTTTAAACGAATTACACGAAAAATTTCATTTATATACTTTTTAAAGAGGATCTAAGAAATAGTTCATTTATGAATTTTAAACAAAATCCTTGGAGCGAACTTTGAGAAAATCTGAAAAAAACTGAAATAGGATAAGTACATCAGTAAAGTGTACTTTAGACGAATTACACGAAAAATTTCATTTATATACTTTTTAAAGAGGATCTAAGAAATAGTTCATTTATGAATTTTAAACAAAATCCTTGGAGCGAATTTTGGGAAAATCAAAAAAACCTGAAAAACATACTTCAGTAAAGTACTAGTACTTTTTGACCGATTTTGTTCAAAAGGTTATTTTCACCTCTTGAGGAGGTGTCTGGCTTAAATATAAAATTTCAATCTCGTAGCTCTTTTAGTTCCTGAGATATTTTGTTAGCAGACAGAGACACAGACCGACATGCAGACACACAGACAGACCATGTCGCGAAAACCAATTTTTTGGATTCAGGGGACCTTAAAACGTGAAGATACATTAAAATCTCGACATCGAATTTTTGAAATGAATCCAATACTTTTTCTCTATATAAATATTACATATATACAGAGGTAAGAGAAAGTAAAAATTCTATAAAGATCTGTGGCTATAGGCTCGCTCAATGGTGTTCAAGTCAGGAAAATAACAAGACGAGTGCAGCCAAATATTTCAATTCTCGCCCTCACGGCTGACGTTTCGGCCCGAGGTCAAGGCCATCTTCAGAGCTGCATACATATATAATGAGAAAAGCGTAATTGGAGTTGTGTAGCGTGCTAATTTTAAATTACGCTTTTCTCATTATATATGTATGTAGCTCTGAAGATGGCCTAGTCCTCGGGCCGAAACGTCGGCCGTGATGGCGAGGATTGAAATAAAAGAATATTTGGCTGCACTCGTCTTGTTATTTTCCTGACTCCATCACCATAATAAATAAAAATCGAAATACTTTCTCTCTATATATATTTCATGTATAGGGTAAGAGAAAGTAGAAGGCAAACGTGTGGTCGTGGGACCCCCGCCAGGAACGAACTTCCTCACGCCTTTCCATCAACTCCGAATATAATTTAATATGAAAATAATTTAAAAAAGAAAAAAATTATTTATTTTTAAAAATATTTTATACTTTTCCATTGCTTTATGTAAAACTGTAAATGAACAATTTATATATATATATATATATATATATATATATATATACAGCGCCGGATTGGCCGGTCGGGAGAATCGGGAATTTCCTGAGAGGCCGCTGTCTTTTTGAGGCTGAGAGGCCGCTGACTTTTTGGGGCCTCGAACTTTTAGAAGCCGCATTCTTTTAGAGCCGATGACTTTTTGGGGCCTTGGGCTTTTCGAGGCTGCTTGCTTTAAGAAGCACCTGGCTTTATGAGGCCGCAGGGTGGGTTTTAGAGTCCTTAGGCTTTAAGAGGCCGCGGTCTTTTTAGGGCCGCTGACTTTTTGGGGCCTTGGGCTTTTCGAGGCTGCGTGCTTTAAGATGGCAGTAGCTTTAAAAGGCCGCGAGTTTTAGAGGCCGTTTGTTGGCTTTAAGAGGCCGCTGACTTTTTGGGGCCGCAGGCTTTATTTATTATTTATTTTCCACCCTACAGCTAGCTGTCAACCCTTTACAGGAGAGTTTACAATGATTCAGTTGTATAATTAACATGCACTAGGTCATGAGGCAGGCTTGTTTGCATAGATCTGATCCAATGATTTAGGCGGTCTGAAGAAATGGTCTTCGACATTTATTAAGCCCATAATATTTATTTTTTAATAGATCAAGCTAAGTTTGATAATATCTCCTGCTGAGAATCATAGTGGTGGAAGTCCGAAATTCAACAATTGGAGAAAAGGCGTTTGAAAGTTTTATAAACCCCCATAGATTTATCTATGCATTTAAATAGGGCCACAAATGAATAGGACAGAATCAATAGAAAAGGATGGAAATATATTTTCGCCACTTTGGAACTCAAAATAGAAGTTTTATCAACGTTTGGTAGGCTTAACTCAAAAATTTAATTTACCAACTTTCGCCACTATGATTCTCAACAGGCGATATATTTCACGTCTTAGGATAGCTAAAAATGCAGTTTTCACTGCCTAATTTTCAAAAATTTTTCCATGCCCCTCCAGACCCCTCGGAAGTTGTCTGTCTAAATCTAACCTTAATAAATTATGGGAAACCTACCCATGGGGGAGGCAGAGGAGAACAAACTCAAATCATATTTACATATATTTATTTAAAAAATAATTATTATATGAGGGGGTGTCAAAAAATAACAGGAATTATTTTTTACTAGAAAATTCCGATTACTTTTATTCAAATTCCAGTACAGAACTTCAAAGTAAACTCCTCCGCGTACAAAATACAACGATTTCAGCGTTCAGTCCACTGTTCAAACACTCCCTGATGCCCTTTTTTCATAGTCTATTAAGTACACCAGAAATGTTGTTGTTTAGCTCTCGACACTCTGAAAATGACGACCCCGTAGCTATTTTTTCCACTCCAAGAAATAGGTGCAAGTCACAGGGCTCAAGGTGCGGTGAATAAGGATGGATGTGGTATCACCTCAATGCCTAATTCAGTGATTGTTTTTTGAGTCCTGATGGCGCGATGTGCCGGTGCATTATCGTGGGGAAGAATCCATTTGAACAAGATTGTTCTTCCTGGTCTTTTTGTTGCAATTTTCCTTTTTAATGGCCCTTCAAAACTTCACAATAGTAATTTGCAGTAACAGAACTTTGCTTATCCACCATGTGATCGAGAGCTAAACAAGAACATTTCTGGTGTATTTAACAGATTATCAAAAAGGGGCTTCAGGGAACAGTGGGCTGAACTCTGGAATCGATGTAATTTGTCCGAGGGAGATTATTACTTTGAAGGTCTGTAAATGATGTAATGGAATTTGAATAAAAGTAAGCAGAATTTTTTAGTAAAAAAATAATTCCGATTATTTTTTTACGCCCCCTCTTATGTTCTATAAAATATTAATTTTTATTTTAAAAAAATCAAATTTTAATGTTTTTTTTTTTGTGTATTATGGAAAAAGTAAATTTTTTTTGGCCCTCGGGGCATGGTGTAGAGGTTAGCGTGCTAACCTCGTATACCGGGTTCGGACCCCAGGCAGTCCGATGATTTTATTTAAGCCATTTGGATACCAGATGGCTTAAATAAGAATGCCTGGACCCTAAATAATATATATTCATAAGGGTTATCATCAAAGTCTTAAATGGCCTAAGTTGCCGAAAAGACTGTATGAATGTGTGTGTGTGAATGGGAGAGTGATTGAGAAAAAAGTGTGAATGTTTTTATTCATAAAAAAAAAAAATTGTGCCTTAAATTATAAATAGAATTATCTCACTTAAAAAAGTATCAAAAGATGAATAAATTGACTAGCCTCAGACTATGGCTCAGAGGTAGAGCATTGAATTATGATTCCAAAGAGGGATCGCATACCGTCTCCTAAGACAAAAATTTATTTCAATTATATTGGCTACCAATCCAACTGAAATAAATAGAGGCGGGGTCTAAATGGCCTTAAATGAAATTAAAATTTGGATACTTAAATTGCCACAGTCTAATCCAGTCAGTCAAAGAACAGTTTTAGTTAAATTGTTATATACAATATTATTCAATTTTACTTTTTTTGCGTTTTGTTTTTCGCCCTCCTGGACCTCCCGCCGTGGGACTCTCGCCTTTGGGCGGGCTTCGTGTCTGGAGAGGAGGGCTACGCCCTCCTGGACCCCCTCAGCTAGCTCGGGCCCTCCTACGGCAGACTCTCGCCCACAAAGTCCTCTTTAAGACGGCAAAATTTCGTTTCAAAATTCCAACGGGAAGTTGGTCAAAAAGTGTGACAGATGGACGGACAGACGGACACTCCGCGATTATAATATATAATATACTATAGATGAGGCCGGTCGAGCTAGAATTTTCCCGGGCCGCTGTGACTTCCCAATCCGGCGCTGTATATATATATATGTATAAATAAGAAATTATATATAATATTTAAGATATTATATATATCGCGTATGTGAGCCGCGAAATTTATACAATTAATTTTTATAATTCATAAATAAGTCAGTAAATAGCGATTTTCTTCTTTCAGTAGAAACAATATTAAGAAATACTGAAAAGGGAAAAATTCC